>VZTF01001216.1:2889586-2980218 GCA_013397755.1 Cnemophilus loriae
TATTTGGCAATAGTTGTACATCTGAAAGTTGCTGATCTGAAGGGGACAGAACTTCAGTTATTTCTCTTCAGAATTTTTGTTTACAGCTGTTCTGCCTCTTTTTTCTTTTTTTTTCTCCAAGTATTGATGGAGTGTGAGAAATTAGTTCAGTACCTAAGCTATCACAGCTGAATCTTCCCTATAGCAGAGAGCTGAGTATTTAAAAGACTTCCATCAGAAAAATAATCAGCATGAAAACAGTTAATGGCCTTCTTTCCCTTCCAGGTGAGATGTTTCATGCACCGTGGGGCTGTATCCGAACATACGGTTTCTATCATGTTTCAGTTTAGGTTGTGCCGTATATCAAAAGGGAGTCGATGTGATCCTCTTTGATGTCGTGAAGCCACTTCAAACCGTGCCAGAGGGAATAAAGTTCGTGCAGGGGGATATCTGTTGCCTGTCTGAAGTGGAAGAAGCTCTCAGAGATGTAATCTGCGTATTCCATATCGCTTCCTATGGAATGTCTGGCAGGGAGCAGCTGAACCGAAAACTTATAGAAGACATTAACGTGAAAGGAACAGAAAATGTCATCCAGGCCTGCAAGAGCAGGGGAGTGTCGAGCCTGGTTTATACAAGTACCTACAACGTGATATTTGGAGGCCAGATTATAGAAAATGGGGATGAGTCTCTGCCTTATCTACCTCTGCACCTTCACCCTGATCACTACTCCCGGACGAAATCTTTGGCTGAAATGAAGGTGCTGGAGGCAAACGGTGCTGAGCTCGCAAATGGGAGAGGTGTGCTAAGGACCTGCGCTCTCCGCCCAGCAGGGATCTACGGGCCCGGGGAACAGAGACACCTCCCAAGAATAGTCAGCTACATTGAAAGGGGACTGTTTAAATTTGTGTACGGAGACCCTCTGAGTCTGGTAGAGTTTGTACACGTGGACAACCTGGTCCAGGCTCACGTCCTTGCCTCCGGGGCCCTCAGAGCCAGCAAGCAGCACATTGCTGCAGGCCAGGCCTATTTTATTTCTGATGGCAGGCCTGTAAATAACTTCGAATTTTTCCGACCGCTAGTGGAAGGTTTGGGTTACAAGTTCCCAACCTGGCGCCTTCCCTTCTCCCTCGTCTATTTTTTTGCATTCCTTACTGAAATACTTCATTTTCTTGTAGGGCGCGTTTATAACTTCCAGCCCCTCCTCACTCGCACGGAGGTTTACAAAACTGGTGTCACGCATTATTTCAGCATGGAGAAGGCCAGGAAGGAGCTCGGCTATGAGCCCCAGCAGTACAGCCTGGATGAAGTGGTGGAGTGGTTTAGATCCCAGGGATGTGGACCGAAGCCAAGAAATTACACCATGATGCATCTGGTTAGGAATGGAGGACTGCTTTTGGTGCTGATTGCTGTGCTGGTCTCGTGGTTTCCATCTGCAGCGACATTTTCACTCTGAAAGATGAAATGCTGAGGACAGAATTTAGTTATGTTCTCTGCTTACTCTTGGTTTTGACAGACAGGTATTTTAAAAAAATACATATTTGTGTGATTCAGGTAAATAACATCTTTACCCCCAAGGAACAGAACTGCTGAGTAAAAAGGTGTAATTTTTTATATATACTTCCTCTTCAAAGTAAAATTGATCAGATCACTAACAAGATGAAGCTCAGTATTACTGCAAACAGCATTTTATTCTCAGGTACAACAGCACAATACAGTGAATGGAACAAATGTGCTTAGGCTGACTCTTCCTCCTTGATGGGATTATACTCCTGAGCCCTGCCCTTTATTCCTAAAGAGTTTGTGCTACATGGTCCAGAGGAGAATAAACTTATTCTTTGATCACATTCCAAACCCCAGTTCTGCTTCCCAGCTTGGATGTATATGTGCCTAACCAAGATTAACTGATAAATTGCTGAACAATAAACAAATGGGGTTTTTTACATGAATACATTCTGGTATGCTTTCCTGAGTTAACTCTGTGATATCTAATGACATTTCTGGAAAATGCACTGTGCTTAATCTAAATTACAGCAAAGTGCTTGAAGCACCACAGATTTGTAGATTTTTCTAACAGTAAAATATGCCTGTTTAAAATGAATGAGCTAGCTGAAGTGCATTCATAAATAAAACCTATGATTTTTCCCAGCATTATTGAATGGTTAAACAAATAATTCATCAGACATTTGGTGAGTGATTGCATTCACATTCCACTATTTATAAAACATTTTTAGTCTTTAATAATATTTCTTTAACACCTGACACCATCTGAATAGAATTTCAGTTTTGTAATAGGAAGATAAACCCTTGCTACAAGGTAACTCATAATTTTGTGGAATTTTGAGAATAGAAGATAAGACCTTGTTAAGTACAGGTCACTGCTGTCCCAGGCAACTCCCTCTGGCAATTTAATATAGAAACCAAGAAACTTCACCTCAAATGTTAAACACAAAGTTGTTTTCCCTTAACTCATCAGCATTACAGCTTCTGTAGCCCTTGATAAAAGCAGAATCCTTCAAGAATTTCAAACTTCTCTTTAAACTTTAGTCTTTCCATTTTAATAGCTGGAGCTACACTGATCTTAAATTAATAATAACAACTTCCAGATACTTCTGTTAAACTCTGCTGCAATTGAAATGGGGAAGTAAAGAAGCAGAGAGTAGTTCCATTGCACTGTTAAAGGATTCTCAGAAAAGAAGAGGGCCTAAATAGAGGAACCAAGCTAGAAGTCCTCTGCCACCCCTGCTTAGAAGATGCAGATTTTTGTAGCTCATGGTGACTGAAGACAGAATTATTTTTTGACTGTTGAGTTCCCCTCCTGAGAAGTTTACCTTAAAAAAAAACCCAGCCCACGTTATTGATAACTTTTTGTATTTTTATGCTTGAAATCTGACTTTTCTCCTTCATTCCCCTACCAGTAAGTACACCATGAAAGAAACTAAATTTAATACTGAGCTTGAGGGACAGCTCAAGAAAGAACTCACTTTTTTTCCCCTCTCTAACAGCAAATAAGCTGTTTGCGTAGCAGGAGGGTTGCACTCTCTTATAAAGAGCTTATGTGCCTCCAACTGAGCGCTGATGGCACAAGGGCCACTCTCCAGGAGTCATTAAAATACAACATTATCTGCAGAAAGAAGAAACCTTTTTAATAAAACAGAAAAAAGACAGTCATGACCTCATGAAAGCACTGGACCGATGCTCTCTTTCCAACAGCTCTGTTTTTTCAAGTAGAAACCACTTTGTTCTTTTCCCCTTTGAGTTCTCTGGCTTTGACACAATGTTATCGGAACTAGATTAAAAAATTTTAATGCCAGCAGAAGAAAAAACCAAAACGTAGAAGAAATTGCACAAGCCTGTTGCACAGAAACAGCGTCGGTATTTCCTGCCAAATCTTGTAAAAAAATTGTTTTTAACAGAGGGAACTGAACTCCTGTGCCCCAGAGGAATTTTCTCTGCTATTTGTAATCTTTTAGGAAAACTCAGCTACTGCTATTTATAATTATCTCAACAGTGGGGTTAGTGAAAAAACCTATGGAAGGGTTCATAGGTTAAGCCAGGAATCCTAAATCCACACAGTCAGTACCAGCCGAGGTTCAGGACAGCTTTTGAGGTACAGCAGCAGCAGCAGCTCCTGAGAAGCCAAAAATAGCCCAACAAAACCCCAAATACCAGAAGTCCTGCGGAAGCTGAGCTCAACACGTGAAGCTTTTCATCTGCCTGGAGTCAAGGACAGAACTGTCTGATAACTGAGCAGGAGGCACTGTTTTGGCCTAATGGCCCATGAGTGCGCTCCAGCACGCGAGATTAAAGTGGGGACACACCCCAGAGCCATCATCATTGCACTGGGGATTCATTAATTCCACGTCAATTAGCTCCATCTATTAAAAAAAAACCGAAGTCCTGACCACAACAGAGGTGAAGGATACACTTACTCCTTCCAAAAGGAAAACAGGCAGTCTGTGGCTTAAGGAGATACTCTACAATTGCTTGAAAATACCATCCCTGTAAAGACAGTCACAGCTGCTCTATTTGAAGTATTTTACAATGAGAATTCGGTCTCCTTTTTCCTGTTTTTTGTCATTACTCCTCCTGCATGAATAGCTGGGTAAATTAGAGTAATTAATTCAAGTGTTGCGTCTCTTTTCAAATTTCAATTTATTACCTGTTTTCCTGAAACTGAATTACCAGAAATGCACCTAAAAACTGAGAGAGCAAAACGAAAATATAGCTCAGATTCCATTTTTCCTAGTCCTCAAAATTACTGAACAATTGATAGGTGCCTCACTAGAACGAATGATGCTGATGTTTAAAGTGAATAGTTTAAGAATATACTTGGTCAGGTACTTAACCTCAGACACGGCATGGCAAGGTACAAATTTGCCAGATATACATGAAAACTTATACTTCCCATGTGTATTTAAATATAATTATTTTAGATGCTTAATCAAACCAGATTTTTATAGGGCCTTCTCCTAAGAGACCTAACCAAAATGTCCCTTTGTTTCTATTTATTACTTATTTCCACATACTTTCCAAAGTATAGTGGCATATTTAATAATTCACAATGTGATTTTCAGAGAAAAGGGTCCTGAACACCGATAATTTACACATATTGTAAAAGATCTGCAGATTAAACTGCAATTCAGGAGTACACAAGTGCTGGGGGAACTACTGCTTTATTTTAGTCAAGCTCACAATTCCGTTTTGCTGGAGTAACAGCTAAAAATGTAGACTAGCAATGAATTAAACTGCTTTTAATTTAATTTAAATCCCTTTAAAACTAATAGTTGGGCATGTTTATAAATACTGTTACGGATCTGAAGATAAATTCATCTCTGAACAGATTCTGAAGGTTAATTTTCATTATATTTAACTTCTATTTCTCATGATATAAATGGAATTTCAGTCTGGAACAAAGCCAGGTAGTTGGACTGCACTAAAAATGCTGACACATGACTGTAGCAGAATTCAACCACTGCACTTCAGCTTCCCCACCACATTCAGATTTTTCCGACTGGTTTGGAGAATTCAAAGATAATGGCTGGTACACAGCTCACACCATCTCACCGAGGCTAAAGAATTAGGCTGCAGACACCTCATACTGATTCATCTTCACTAAGTCTGTACTTTTGATCAAAAGATGAGAAAAATTTTATTCCCAGGACTCCCAACAATTAAAAAAATCACCACATAAAGACAGTGCATTCGCCCAGCAGCAGTTCTCCCCGTGCAACCTCACAGGCAGAAAGCGTTCTGATAAAATTTTTTGGTAAATATCAATATTACTGTTCTTCCAAATTACCACGGATTTAATCTTTGCCTTGCTCAGATTTTATTGTTCAAGCTCATACAAATCTGATTCCTACTAGGGCTGGAGTTTGTATCTGCCTCTCACTGCAAAAGGTTGGTTTGGAGTCACAAGTTAAACTCAATCTTTGACCTTTTCCTTCTGCCTCGTGTGTTTGGAGCCAGAGGAAGTGCAATGATAACCATGTCTACTGAAACAATCATTAAGTCAGTTCATCTTAAAAACACAGAAATGCCCTTCTTCCAGCCTCTAGCAGAGCACACCATACCACACCAGCAGACCACTTTTCAGTAAGAACTCACTGCTTCAAATGACTGGCAAAAGTCACGAAATTCAACGAGCAATGCTTAAACAAAGAAGCACCTGGCATCATTCACATCAATGTGAGATATCAAAAATTATTTATTAAAATAAGTTATTTCAATGATTTAAAACAGTTTCTATAAGAATATAACAATTTAACAATTGTTAACTTCAAAAATGTATAAATGTTTTCCCTCCTGGATTAAAAAAATTAGCACACACATTCAAACTTACTTTCATACTCAAACAGTTGCAACTGTGAAGAAGTTGCTACAGAGTCTGCCCTGAGGAAGAATTGAGAGGTGAGGTCTTGGAGACAAAACATAGAATGCAAGAACCAAGAGAAGAGTTAGAACATAGCCTTGCAAGTCAGCAGAAGAGTCACTGCAGTATTTTGATTCTGCACACAGAGTAACATCATAGTGTGGGAGAAAGTCTTACTGTAAAACAAAATGCATTTCCATAAATACTGATGGAGTGCCTTTTATAACTCCTCACATCATGCATGTGTGGAGAATGTGCACAGGCCTTTTCAAAGGCCTACAAAATGTGCTAATTCTTAAATATATGCACAAGAGCAGCATGAGGGACTCACTCCTGTGTCCATCACACAGTGGCTGTGCTGTGTCAGGAATACACACACCAATGGAGGAAGCCAGGACAAATGGACAGTTTGGTTGGGTCTGCTCTGGAACTGTGCTTAAAAAAATTTCTGACAAGCAGAACAATCCAGATCTGGATAATGAAGATAAAACCAGCTCTGTACAGCAGTCCAGGTTACAGCTCCACCTCCCAAATCCACAGCTGATGTCATTTTTTTTTATTTGTTTGAGCAAGGTTTACACCCATCTAATCCTTGAACAGGTCAGTCACAGCTGGGTACTGAAGAGATTTCAGGCAGGAGGATGAAAAGCAGAGAATTGCCTTTAACTTTTCTCTGGTTTTCAGATGGATGATTAGTAATTAATTTCTTTATAATAAAAAATTTACAGCAGCCACCCCATTGTGGGATGCACTATTATAACACTTTCATCTCTGAGACAAGACTGTCTTTACAGAATAGCTAAAACCTCAAGGGGGTTCCTCAAACCATCATCTGTGAATGCACAATGGCATCAATTAAGCGCCTCTTGAAACAACAGAAGTCGCAGCGTGAGGAGCAAGAGAAATTGAAAACTGCTGAGGCAGCTGCATCAGGCCATGAATCCCAAATCCGTGCAAGTCCTCTGTGATCAGAAGTACAGCTCTGTGCAAGCAGCATTTCGTGCCTCAGGCAGTCACTCCGAAAACTCAACTCCTCTGCACACATTCGAAAGCTGAAGTTGGGAATATAGATAGCAAAACTCCACCCGTGCAGAGATAAGACAACCAGGAATTTGATGGTAACGACACAGCACTAGCACAAAGGACCAACACATACACAAATTATGACAACTGCTGTTAAATATTCCATCAGAGGCCTTTAGTTCTGCTCTGGCAGGAAAATACACTTGCTAATCTAACAAGTATTCTCATCTGCAGCTCCACGTTCTTGATTTGATTAAAGGCACCAGAAGGATGTACCTCTATATTTGTGCACACTATCATTCTTGGATTAGTTACGTTTTGGGAAAATGGTCTACATTTACAGAACACTATCATTTGACTATCGTCTACGTAGGATTGCAAGATTAAAAATTGACAGTTCATTTAAAAATTCATTTCTAAGCACATTAGCAGCTGAAAGGATTTGCAAAAATGATACTGTACAAACATAAGTGCTTCTCAGAATTTTAAATACCTTCCCTTTCTGCAAACAAACAGATATCTCCTACTGCTTATCTTAAAACTTTTCCTTCCAGTGCCTCGAGGCTGTGAACAGAAGTTCACAGGGGCTATGAATAGAGGCTCACACATGACTCCTTTCTTAAACCTTTAAAGAGAGTTCAACAAGAAAAACACAGCTACAGTCACAGAGGGTATTTGCTTTCCACAAAATTAACATATTATCTTGTTCTCGAAAATGTAACAGAAAACTTTTAATAAGAGACAATAGCTGCCCAAAATATTTCAGCATACAGTATCAGCAGCACAATCTGCTGTCTCGAGGACTGTAACATACATGACGTGACAGTGCTGGTGTAGAAGTGCTTTTACAGCATTTAATAAATTAAATACTCACTACTAGTTAATCTTGAGGAGCCAGGTTGTTAAAATGGTGTGATTCCATGCATGCAAATTGTTGTGACTGTCTTATCTACAGCCTGTGTACACACATACAGGAGATGATTTGTACTTGTACTTCAGCTATTGATAATGAGAAGTGAGGTCTATCCAACTACACATCCTCAAGTTTTAAAAACCTTGAATACCAGAAGCTCTGGCCTGCACAGAGGGTATGCTTTGTACAGAGTATAAATTATTAGGTATTAAAACAGTTTGTCTTAGAAGAAGAAATTATAAAGGAAATCCATATTTCCTCTTCCTCCTCTTCTTCCAGTCATTCTGTCTGATGAGATCGTCACTGAGTAGGATGACCAGGATAAATTCATCTCTTCCTGAATTGCACCATAAAGCACACATCAAAGAATGATGGGCTCTAAGAGTAGAATTTGCTGTTACTGACTTTCTTCTCCTTTAATCTTAAGGGAAAATAAAAGGAAAAAGTCAAGCCTAATAGGAATTTCTAAGAGCGAAACAGTCTACCAAATTCAGTGTACTTGGATACCAATGGCAAGTAATGTATCAGCAATGAGCATTGCAATTTTTTTCCCTCAATAAATGGGAGTAAACAAGTGATTCATGCATCTGTTCAGCACACGCAAAAACGGGTAAGAATATTAAAGTCTTGAGATCTACTCAAAACTTCCTCTTGGTACATGAAGCCTCCCTCTATCTCCCCCACACCCAGCCCAAAGGTGGCAGCAAAGGAGAAGGAACCTTCCCCTAAGCTCTGGATAATGCACTGACACTGAACTGACAATGCTGTGCTGTTACAACTCAATACTGGCTTTATCTTTTGTGGCTTGTGTATCTGTTCCCACATATCTCATATGTGCATGACATTTCCAGGGACGTAACTCCGATAGTGCAGCAAGAGTGAAGAGGTTTATTTATTTGTCTGTACATACTTCCAGGCTTTCCTTGCGGAAAGCAGTGGAGAGGGATATAAAACCTCACAGGATGACAAGTGTCACTGTGATCACTGCAGCTGAGATGTCACTGAGCACACATTCTACAGCTTCTGCTGGCCTCTAGTGGCCTGAGGCCCAGCCTGGCTTCTCTACAGCCCTTCCTCATTTCAGATGAGCTCATTCTACCCTCACCACTCTTTAGAGGCTCCCTTTGATATATCTGAGGTTTCCTTACCATAAATCCTGTCTAGACAGAGCTGCCCTGGCAGGGAGAATGATCATCAACCCACCTGCGGTTGCAAGTCTCTTGATATATCTGTAGTTTGTGCTCATTGACGTTGAATTCTTTCAGTATAGCATCCCTGTTGGGATTCCTGAGGTTCATGTGGCTGTCATAGAGGAACAGCTGGTTATTAAGCTCCTCCTGGCGCTTCCGAAGTTGCCGACACGAGGAATAAAGCTCTTCTTCACTTTCCTTCAAAGGAGTATTGGAAAGCAAGGTCACTTTTAAAGCACTTTCCCAAAATGACACCGAATCAGCAGAGTTTGGGGGATTAGTTTGTTTTCCTAACCACATTTTAATAACTGCCTAGAATGTTTTATCAAATTAGTTTGATAGGATGTTTCTGGAATGTTTCTGGAAACAAACTAACTTAGAAAGCACCAAAAAAACCCCTTCAGCCCCACAGTATGACCAGCCATACCCTCTGACAGGGGCATCAGGGACATTTTAGCACAGGTCACAAAATGTGTATATCTAAACACTTCTATTGGAATATTTTTCCATAATAGAGCATGCTAGTCTGTTGAAGAAAGAACAGAAAATAGTGTATCATGATGGCTTATCAGATTATAATAATATTAAAAATACATTTTTTAAATGTTTAGGTTTTGGCTCTTCCATCATATTTGTGTATCATGTGACAAAGTTACAATCCTGGGGATTTTCTATTGAAATGTAGACTAAAGGTCAAAATACTGACTGGTAAATAGGACCCCTTACAGCAGCAAGTACTCAGATGATTAAGAAAGAAGGACAGATCCTGTATTTCTGTGTAACTACGGCAATTCAGTACTTGCAGAGGAACTGAGTAGTTCTGAGTTTCTATTGTGGCCCTCAGTAGAAGGTCTCAAAATATCCCACAACCATAAAACAATCATCATGATTCCCTTTAGGACTTCAAATTATTTTAATACTTCAAAACTTTGGATGCAAAAGCTGCCTCTTTATGGAGTTACTAGCGAGGAATAGAACTGGCAGGACTGAAGTCTTAATTTTCACATCAGCAGCAAAACAAGATACTCCTTCTACAAGAAATGACATGCAATCAATAAATGTAATAAATCCAAACATTTTCAAAGGCAGCATACTAATAAGAATGCCTCTTTCTGCATTCAGTTCAGATCCAGGAAAATTGATAGCTTAGCAACATACCCCAGGGGTTTCAGTTACAGCAACAAGATCCTTTCCTAAACCTTCTTTTTCCTCCTGAAACACATTCCCACACAGGCATGCGTTGGAGCAACTGAAACAGCCTCAGTGCTATGCTACTGATTAATATTTAAAGAGTAATTGATTTAATTTTTGTTTGTAAAGGGACAGGAAACTTTGTATTCCCAAATCACAAAGGAAACACAGATTGCTAATTACCAATTTGCAGGTGTAATCATCGAGATGCATATGTACCACTGTTAGTTCTTGTAAAGAAATGTATCCACAAAGGTACAGCTTAAACTGCATTTAAGGATGTCCACTTCAATCTTTAAGTCAGGAACATATATACCATTGAGGCTGACTGTAGTCAGAAAAAGCTGAAGAAATACATATACTTTCTGAAGGAAGTAAATCAATTTTCAAGCAAATAAGACATGCTTATAAATGCAACAACCGCCTCAGTTTAGTATGATTTCTACAATTTCAAAAAACCTGTTTAACTTGTACAGGAACTGCATAAGGCCCCACATAATAATTCACAAAGGTGCATGCTTATGTCTACAGTATTTTTTGCTTTACTATTCCTGATAAACTCCACAGCCATCTGTAATTCCTCATTATAATTTTGTATTTCATCTCCAAGCACATGCAGATGGGCTCTGTATATTCACAGGCCTGTTATTAAATGGTATCATTTTATGGAAGGTCATCACTTTTTTTAACAAGCAGCAGAGGAACAGAGGCAGCCTTGATCTTTTCTGATGCTTCTTGAATGATCGGGCAAAAGTTCTAGAGCTGACAACTGTGGTGAGTCTGGCTTTGTTGCAGGCTGCCAAACAAAAGGAAGTTTTTGGAAGTTCTCCTGCCACTGCATTACCATCCAAAGACACCAAGCATTGTAAAAACACCGAGCTGAGCTGCATCTTCATTTGGTTTAACAAGCAGAAGGGGCTTCTAGAGTGTGAAATGTGCTACTGTCAAAGGACTCGGTGCTCACAGATTGGGGGGCAGACTGCTGCTATGAACAACACTTTGAGAGCTGCTCCTGCCCCAGGCAAATAATGATCTGGGTTCCTGAAGAGAAACCACGGCAGGAGGGATTTGCAGTGTATCCACAAGGGATGCCCATGCTCAGCATTAGGCAATGGTGACTTTATCATTTTCTCAAAGGCAGCAAGCCCAAAATCAGCACTTTGGCAGGCCTCCTCTACAAGACTTGAGTCCATGAAATACGAACAATTTAAATATTATCTTGAAAGGACATAGGTCTCCTCTTTACACACACATCCCTGGTCTCAGCTTCTAATCCTCCCCTGCTCTCAGAACCCTTGGCTGGCCCACAGAAGGAACCTATAGGAACCTACCACAGCTGTCAAACACTGTCATTGCACACACTGTCATTTTACATCAGGTGTTAAAAGGTGGCTTCGCCACCACAAACCTCCACAAACCACGTTTGAAAAAAGCTTCCACTCCTTTGGGAAGAACAATGTGACTGAATTCAGAAATTTCCAGTTCAGTGTACGCAACTGCAGGCACAAATCCCTCCGGAGACATAATGACGTAGAGTTCACAGAAGTTGATGTTTCAATCAGAAAAATAATGTAACTGGTGTGAAGTGCAGCGTGGGCCTGCATGGTTTGACAGACTACAAATAAGAAGTTGAACTTTTTTTTTCTCTGAATCAGAAGGGTGCTGGAAAGCACCCTGAAACAGCCACTTCCCAGAAGCATCTTTAAACTTTCATCATATCAGAAGTGTATTTAAATTACATAATATATTATTGAGAAAGATGCTGAGAAATATCCTACAAATCAACATATACAGCAGCACCCTTGGAACACCAACAAACTCTGTTCACAGATCAGCTGCTTTAATGCCTGGATTCATGAGCAAGGATGCATCATTATTTTTCCCCTATGTGTTTTAAAATACTACTACTTCAAGTAGGTGTTTAGAGAGGCTTAAAAGAAGCAGATTAGCACTTCTTTAAGAAGCACATATGTCTTCTACTTGATGGGTTGTTTATTTTAATGAAATACTGGGAGAAATTACTATCTTCTATTGCTGAAGTGATTTCTTTTTATGTAGGACCTTTAAAAAAAAGATGATTCTACGAAGCCAAAGCTGATTTTAGCTAGCTTTGCATGGCATCAGTCAGTTAACAAGGAAAGACAACGACCATGCTGTTACAGCAAAAACTATTGGAGGTAATGAGGCTTTGTTTGTGCATTATTTCTCTTAACAACCGTGTAATCTGTCCACCCAGAGGGAGAGTAACTCAGCTTGTGCTATTTGTCTTCCCCAGTACCTGCAGAAGAACTGCCTGACAACAGCACATCAGACACAGAACAGAAAACTGAATGCTCAGTTCCTGGTTTGCACAAAGAACAGATAACAGACACACTAAGTGCACAAAACAAACCCCAGTGGTCCTTACCAGAACTTGTTGCATCTCACAGTGCACCAGAAGCGAGGCCAGCTCTATATCTTCACTGTAGCCATTCTTGAGAGGAACTGACCTAAAACCTGGGATAGGGGGAACAAAAACAAAGGGCAATTAGAGTCCATCAAGGGGGAATTTGCAGTCACAGAAATGGTGCACGCTGAGAACATTCTTCAGTGCTCAAATGCTCCTCTGCTGAGAGCAGGGTCTGCTATGGCAACTGGGGAGAAGCAAAAGGCAAGACTGGCAAAATTGAGAAACACCTGATTTCACATACTCTTGAAAACTAAAGCCAGAGGAAGGAGCTTCATCGAGGCAGGAGAGAGTCTGGCATCAGAGAGGAAATCACAGCACAGTAATTCTTAACAGCACCTCATTATAACCACTGATCTCACCTGATTTGATTCCTTTGATGGGAAAAGTGGCGTGTGCTAAGAAGTTGGGATCACTGAACATATCCTCCTCATAAACAACAAAGCGCAGGAACGCCAGATTTGGGTCATAAATTTCAAATTTCACTTGCTCTGCATAAGGTGCCCAAATTGGATTAAGGCCATTGTCATCTGTAATGAAAAGGAAACATTTGCAGTATGAAGCAATAATTTCACTTCATTCACATATGGGTATGTATCCCAGGACATTTTCTAGAGATACAGAAGCCCAAAAATCCTATTTACCATCTGTCTCACGTTGTAACCTTGCTTCAGAAAGTTTGTATTTGTTTACTTGGTGGGGGAGATATGAGGAAACTTGGCAGGGATGAAAATCCATGAAGAAAAGCTATTATTTGTATTCAAACATATAAAACTTCCTTGGACATTTATTTGTAAAGAGAAAAAAGAAAGCTAATTAATCTCTCATACTTATAAGCCTCATGCTCCATATCCCAGAGAAAGCAGGAAAAGCACTAGGAAGACCAATGTACTTTGGCCCAATTTTTTGTAGTTATGTACAGAACACCAAGATTTGGTATATGTGACACAGTGAGGAAGTTTGCTCTCTAAAGTCTTGGTCACTTCCCACAGAAAGTTTCAATCATAATCATCTTCTCTGAAGTACTGAGGAGCCACAAATGCACATTCTGCTCCTGATGCTGTGTTTATTTTCCACTGGTATCACTGGTTTGGATAATCATAACCAAAGCCTGTTTTTTGGCAGAGGAACACTGTTGCATCCAGAAATACTAAATGGTGAAATATGAAGTGGCTGAAATATTGCTCCATTTCAGCACACTTAAGTTCATGTATACACAAACACATTCCTTATCCAGAACTCCCCAGGAACTGAGCTTTGATCAAACTTCTAATGCATTTCAAGTTGCACTATTTTACAGCCCTATACACCCAAGCTGTCTCCAAGAGGGTGCCAGTCCTAGAACCTCGGTTTACATAAACACAGTCTGGATCTCACAGTAGGAACTCCCCATTTGGGCCAGACTTTTGGGAACTGACTAGCACTGTTGGAGGCACTCTCAAGACAGTAATTTTTTAAAATATGCAAATACACAAACTTATGCATGGGCAACAACATAACAGAATGGGACTTTTTTTCCCAAACCACAACAGTACTGTTTTTTCTAAATTTGATATACATTGAAGTTTCTCAAACTAACAGGCCCCAATATAAGCAAGAGAACAAGACTTTGGGGCTCATCAGTCCAGAGCTACAGTTAATTTATTCCTCCCTATGTTATAGGTCACTGGCCAATTATAGACAATACATTTACAATAAACACATGTTTGTCCTCTGCTCACTTCATTTAAGTACCCTGGAAGTACAACCATGTCCCAGCAACACAGGAACCCACAGATACTCACTCACAACTGTTGTCTTGAATTTGTTGTTATCATATTCAGCCCCACAAACTTCAACCTCTACAAAGGGACAGGCGATGCTTCTACCAAGTTTAGGGAGATGACGAGCACCTAAAACCTGGAAAAATTATAAAATTATAACCACCTCCAAAGGAAACTTGGCATCATTATTGCTGAACAGAAGGTAGCCTACAGAATTAGAAGGGGGGAAAAATCCAGAACATGGAAAAGCACACATTCTCTCTCTTGAATATGTTTGCATGTATTATCTGTGCCACCAATAACAATACCTCCCATAGTCTGGGTAACTCAATGATTTTCATTGTAAGAAAAAAAAAAAAAAAAGACACTGTAGCTGACATTCATTATACACAGTGTGCAGCTCCAGGCCAGGCCTGTAGTATAAGTTTTGTTTTCTTTCTTCTGTCTTTATTACATAAGCATTTCAAGACATTTCTGCTTTGCATTCACAGGCCCTGTTTACCTCATCTTTAAACTAGTGAAGAGCAATTAATGTGTTTCTTCTTTCTCAGAAAACATACTTTTAAAGGACCTGTCTTACTGCACAGCAACTGAGAACAGAAACAAGTTCAACCCTGTTTGGCTCCCAGTCAAGATGGCAAAATTTTCCAATTATATGGAAACTCATCTCTTGAAGAAAAATGAGAATGACATTCAGATTAAGTCAGAGTGTATTAAATATGATGAAGTGGGAGGTCAGCTTATTAGGTTTTCTGTTTAGTTTCTATATTTCATTATAAATATCTTTCTTTCACACTCAAAATCCCTGAACTAGTTAGTCTGCTGCTAATCAATCTCCAATAGGACCCTTCTACTAAGAACTCATTTTATTGGAAATTCAAGTTAGTTCATTTCATGTATTTATTAGCAATTACACAAAATCATCCCAGGATTGTGTTTTCAGTCCTATAGCACGTTCTTCATTAGCATGATAAAGACATGTATTTCTTTTCAGGAACCAGTGAAGTTAGTTTCATTCTCATACAAACTGACATCTAAAAACAGTATTTTGACAATCTGTCAGATCTTGCTCTGAAACATAATAGCTTTATTTTTAGTTTTATAGACATTTATGACTTGTAAAAAACATAATTTACGAAAGAGCTTTACCCTCACTGTCATAATCATCTGCAATTTCCTCTTGGAGTCATTTGGCATTGGGTCATACTCCTCGTTTCTCATGCTCTCTGGCTGCAGCACGTAGCCAGTGCGTCCGTTCAGGGAAAACAAGGCATGGTTCAATTGCATGTATTTATCTGGAGAGAGAGTTAAACAGTCACAACACGAGATCCTCTGCAATAAAGCTAAGGAAATACTAGATTAATGGCTCCTCTCTGCAATTCTTTCTGGTCACCACTTCATCAGAAAGAGCTGGAAAGGTGGGAGACTCTGTTCCTTCAGTAACTGAATCTGACAGGCCATTTCTCACCAATTTCAATCCCAAAAAAACCCATCTCCATCCCCAGTTAGCTTCCTATCAGTGTGTCACAAACTAGCTGGCCCTCAGCAGGAAGTGGAATACAGCCTTCCCTGTGGCGGCACAACCATTCATCCATGTGAAACTCACTGTAAACATCTCTGCCTGCTTATCACAAAGAGATCAAGGTGAAATAAATCTTTCAGGGTTTGGGGGCAGTTAGGCTCAGAGACAGGGCTTTTGGAACCCTGTTTCTGGGGCCCAGCTCTGGCTGGCAACCCACACATTAAAAAGCAAACTTCAAACACCCTTTCTTGCAGGGAAGTCCAAATAAATAGGATGGTGATTAGAAGGGCAGCAGGGCCAGAAAAGGGCTCATTTACAGTGAAATGGAAGGTGCATTAGACCCTTTTTCAAAGGGAAAATTACCTGGAGTTTGGAAGTTAAGAGCCACCATCTGGGAGCCACAAAGCCAGAGGCGAAATGGGTCGTAGTTGGATGAGTCAACCCTCTGTCCTTTGGGATAGACACGAGTCAGGCCCTTCAGGTTGTACTTCAGCAACTCCAGTGGCTTTTGCTTAACGATGCTCTCTGCCTTGGTTTCCACAAAAGAACGGATTTCTCTGAAATCAGGATTGTCTACACAGGGGTGGGAGGAAGAAGAGTGGTTACCAAAGGAAGAAAGAAGTTGACATTTATACTGTATTTTTACCAACACTTTGTTTTACTTTGTTTTGCCTTGTCCTTTAATGCAATAATTGGCAGAGTTTTCAGGCAGACACGGCAAAGTGGTTGAAAATCAAGCCTGAAAGTTAAAATTGCCTGCCTGCCACATGCTTTAGAGAATGGCAGATAAGAGCCTGTAGTCATGTTCTCATCTCATCATTGCTAATAACGTACTTCTGATCACTATAACACATATTTAAATGAGACATCTTTTCCTGGGTTTAAATGGGGAGAAGAAAGGGTGAGCCAGGGTTAGCCAATGCCTCAAACAATTACTATAATTATAATGTCTTAAATGCAGTGACAGCTTATTAAAAACATTTGCAAAGAAACTTAAAGAAAAAGGGCACATTTGCTGGCTTCTCCAGCAGCAATGACAAAAAAACTGGAATAAAAAGTACATATTTCAGTGTCAGAATCCACAGCTGCACTTACACAGGCCCAGTTATATTATGAAGCCATACATCATTCCAACAGCTTAGTCCTGGCAAACATGTTCTTACAGTAAAATTTAAAAATGCACAGTAAACCTATTTATGAAGGTTTTTTACAAACAAATCACAAGTGTTCAGCCAGAGTTTTTAATCTCAAAAAAGTCGACTGACACATAACTAGTGAGCTTCCCCACGGAATGTACATCTGAGAGGGTGTCCCTAGTCAACTAATTAAAATTTGTGACAGTTCTTTTGTGATAGATGAACAGCACCAAGTTCCCTGGTGTACAATTTCAAAGTGCTATTGAAAACTGCCTGGGTGAGGCAGAACTTTGTTTTCCAGTAAGATAGATTTTATCTTCAGACATAAAATCCCAACTAACATCTGTAAAGATAGCAGAAAGGGTAAAAATCAGATGTAATATTAAAGGCAATACCTAAATTGTCCTTGGTTTTGCTTGTTGGCTTGCAGTAGATTACCAGATCAGATAATTCAATAGCAATTAACTGATTCTTTTCCCAGTATTTCCTCCTGTTCTCCTGGAAAACGTAACAAAGTTTCACATTGTAGGCACACTGAGTATTATGGCACAGAAGCTCCTGGGTGCACTCTAATGAATGCCTTCTTTGGTGCCCAGATTCCTATCTGATACTTTACACACTTGCACAGATGTCATGCACTTTCAGACCCAGCTCAGAGAACAGGTAATAACCAAAAGGTGAGGTTTAGTTGGGGACGTACTTTTAGGGGTTTTGTTGGTGGGAAGAAAGGTGTTATTTGGGGTTTTTATAAGCAAGGGTTTCAGTTCTTCCCTGATCAGTCCTGCTCAGAATCCTGGCAGCATTTTTTGTTTCTTTTAATGTGGCTCTAGTCAACTCAATTTTAGTTACATTCTTAACCCTATACCTCATATAAATGCAAATGTATGCAGGAAAAATGCAAAGGGTAGCGAAGTGTCTCTGTATCTATTTATAATCCTTGGCAGAACTTAAGTCTTGTTAGTAACTCCCAAACAGTGAAATTCAAACCCTCTGAGCATCACTCCTGTGTCGTTTTCTATTTGTGCACCAAACCCATCATGTTCTGTAAGGAAAATCGTGTGCAATCTTGTTGAAATACCCAGTACCAAACCCACTCTCTCTACTTCCACGTTTGCAAGCACCTGCTCTGTGGAAGCTGAGCAGTGTTCCCTGCCAGCAGAGACTGGGAACTGCTGAAAGCAGCAAGACGTGTCCTGAGTGGAGACATTTGGGCTGGAGGCTTTTCAGGCATAAGAAGCAGCTACAGGATAAAACATGCTAGAAGAGTCCCATACTGAACAGTGACTAGCTTTGGCACAAAAGATCATGAAGCAGTAGCAATCAGGAAGCCTTCCAAAAGAATTCCCTCAACAAGACAAACATAAAAGGAATGAAAATCAGAACTAGGGAGCCACGGGTTTCCAGAATATCTCACTGAACCAGAGATTATACATTGAAGTCTAAGAAAAACAAAGAGGAATACAGTGTTTAGACTTGGGAATCACCTTGGGAAAAAGCTGTACAAACCTCATTGTACTTAGTGATCCACCACAGTTCCCAGACGTTGCTCAACAGTAACCAGAGCTCCAAGCAGCAAAAGATCACTTTTAGGTGGCATGGGCTCATTTCTAGACAGAACCCTCTAGTGATAACCAAGCAGGAGAGCAAGAAACAACCACCTCAGGGAGCATGGCAAGTGCCAGTACTGAGCAGAGATTACAAGATACATGAAGCTTAGTTTTATTTTTTGTGCATAACAGACATTGCCCAGAACCAAACTCATTTAAAAATCCCTCTGTATCACACTGCAGCACAGTCTTAACTCACTGTGCTTTTTCCTTCCCCAGAATTCAGCCTGTTAACTGTACTGGCAACAGGGCCTTTCCTCATCTTCATCCCCTCCCCATGCAGCAGTCAGTCTATCGTGTGAACTTGGTAGAGGCCACGCTGTGAGAAAAGCCTCCCAACTGACAGAAATGAGTTTTAAAGCATCTTTGAACACAGACTGTTTAATACTTCTCCAACTGTACAGAGAGAGAAAAAGCTGCCAGGCTCCTGAAGAGCCATTGTTGTGGCATAAAAAACATTCAATTTGGAGACACTTCTTTTAAGGTCATGTTTCTCTTTTTCTCATTTTTACTTCTAAATGAAAGCCTGGCACAAGAACTGTATCTCTCCTCCCCCAACAATAGGTCAACAGCTCCTGTTGCTTCTCGCCTTGCTGTATTTACAGTCCTCTGCTTGAGACGTCAACTTGTCTGCTATAAATAGGATCAGGACGACCCTCAGAGCACTTCCACTCCATATGACAGATAAACAGCATGAGCCAACATGATACTGAAACACATTTTCCATCAAACATTTCATCCACTTAACAATAAAAGGTGCATAAAAGCAACAAGAAAGAGTATCCTTAAGCACAGGCAACATGAGAACTTTTTGGTCAAGTCAGAGACTTCTTAAATACTAGAAAACATTACAGGAAGGTAAATTAGTACATCAGAACAGGAAAAGCAAGTCCTGAAGAATGTCTTTAAGTGGCAGCAGAGGAACATAGAAGCTAAACTTAGGCAGAATCCTTGAATCTTTAGGCAAGTATTTGGAAATACTACTATTGAAGAACTGGGAAATCCAGAAAGTGGTTATCAGTCACAAACAAAGTATTAGCCAAACAATCCTTTATCAGTGCAACTGCATTCAGTGGAAAACAGAGTTAGCAAAGAGGATTAAGAAGAATTTAGGGAATGGCAGCTCAGATTTCACACGTCTTCACTGGTGGATTCACAGCTCTGAAAAGAACAGTGTGATATCGGAGGTTCTGCTCCTTAACACTGGGATGAACCAGTGTGACCAGATGGAAAATTGTAGTGGTATCTACTTTGGCCTACCAAGCACACTTCACTGAGGGGCAGGGTGCAACACAGACAGTACTGTGCTGGAAAAGTCCTGTTAACATCAATTTACATAAAATGCTAATTCACCTACCCTTCCCCAGAGAGGTTATGGAACAAGATTCACAGCAGCGATAAAATGAACAGACAACGGCAATATGCAAGAGGGCAAAGGACCATGTGAGAGCAACATTTAGCAGTAGAGGGCAGCTAAAGACAAAAGCTATTGTAAATTTATAGCAGTACATTATTAAAAACAACAACAGATAAATTTGTAGCAATACCTCTTCTGCTGTTTTCCAAGTGATCTCACGGATACTTTGGTACCATTCAAAGAGTTCTTCTACTTTATCAGTTGCAAACTCAACACATGGATCCTCTGGATTCTTAGGTTCCAGAATGAAGACAAAAGGCTTTTTGTGTTTTCCTTGTGGCATTTTCACTGTTAGGTAATACCATAGCAAGAAATTTATACTGAAATCCAACAGCTCTTTTTCTAAGGTGTCATTGCTCATTTATTGCAGCAGTTAGTATTATGAAGTTTCAACATATTAATTGTATATTAATACAAGTAGGTGTTTGAGGGGTTTGATTTGGTTTTTTTAAAATCTCTCCTGCTAAACGCAAAAGAATCTACTCAACAAAGAAAGGTCAAGAGTCCATATATAAGCATCAGAAAATACACACCAACGTTGTACGTATTGAGCACCAGGATGCCACGACACAGAGAGCCCAGTGGGTTGTCCTCAATGATCTGAAAAACATGAGTTAAATCTGACCCTAAATCTCTTCAGTGAACATGCACAGGACATTAACAAATAATAAATGTGCACCATTAAATCTAATCTCAGCTTTACTGAAAGCATGCTCACTATAATGTTTGAAAGCCTGTGTTTAAAAGCCTGTTTTCATATCTAAAAAACACATGAGAATCTCTTCAGCGAGAGCAGTCAAAACAAGACTACTTTGTAGTAGCTTCTGTCCTGACACAGCTGTTCATTTTTCAAGTCTGCTTAAAGTTACAATAACCAGGGGGAAGGACATGTAATACTTGTGGTTTTCTCCAAAGACTTCTGGAAAATCATTGGAAGTGCTTCAGAAAAACAAAAGAATTCAATGCTTTATTTTTGAAATTCAAAAATGTCAAAACTTATTACTGTTCAGTTCTGTTTTCCTTCATTTAAGAGCTCTTTGTCCAAGACACAGAACCAGATTTTTTAGACTCTTTTGACAAACAGGATTGGGTTAGTTATGCATAAAAACTTGATAATGGAGAGCAAAATGACTAGTAAGGTGTGTTTGGACATATAATTTTCTTATTTGCAAATATTAAGACAGTGATTATACAGGAAAATGAGTTCAGTTTCAGGCATGTTATTGTTTAGCCAAACTATGACAAATCTAAACTGTTTGTGATTTTTATTAGCAGGAAACAACCAGAATCTCCTAAAGCCTCACCAATTCAGCTATCATAAAATCATAGATACATGGAGGTTCCTTCCAACCCAGGATATTCTATATCCTTAAATAGCTTTCAGCAAGGGATGTCTTGACAAAAATATTCAGCAGCAGAGAACAATGAAGAATGCTTTCATCCCTCTATTCTGTGCTCTCTCAAGCACAGCACACAGAGTTGTGAGTGTATAAACCAGACTTCCACTTCCAGTAGGTAGCCAAGGAAATGCAGCGGACAAACTGTAACCCTCACCTGATTTTCAAGCTCAGCAGAGTTATCAGATGACAGATCTTCAACATAATTAGATGGAAAATAATGTTGGACTTTTTCTCCATAATCCCCCTTCCACCTGAATTTAAACAGAAAAGTAGAGAGAATGAAAAAAAAAAATAGTTAAAGAGCTTCAACAGGCCATTAATGAAGCAATAATCCCCAAGAAATAGGTCATTAATACCCCATAATAGATTGTCCAGCTGGCTATCACCAAAATATATAAATGATGAAGTAGCTAAAAGCTCTAACAAAGTGATCATTAACTCTAGTAACAGATGATTTCAGAGGGATTACAGTTACTGTAAACTGCAATTAATGACTTAAGAGGCTTTTTCCCCCTCCAGTACTAAAAATACTATTATGTGGTTGATTACCCTGTAGAAACTACAGGGAAGCATTAGATTCCCAAGCTTTCCAAGCAATTTACAAGCCAGCTAAAAAAGAAAACCTGTTATGAAAGGAGACTGTACAGAGCACTAAAAAAGGTGGGTTTGATTCCTGAGAAATGCTTAGCAGAGCAAGGACAGAAGCAGAGCAATGATTGCAGTGACTTCCCAGAACACACAAATGTTCAGGAAGGATGGATGTAGTACAGGAAAAATACGGGATATACCAGGTTATGGAGAGTCTGCAGGCTGAGGTTATTGCTGTGGGATAGAAAAATGAAGAAGACATGAAAGGAGAATTGAAGATGAGGGGATTTTGTTTTTGGGTTTTTTTTAATACACTGGCGTTAAGATTTATAAGGGCACAGTTAATAAGCAGCAATCAGACAACAGGCAGTTTTTAAAAACTACTACTCAAAGCTCATTTTTTCCTCCATCTAGTAAGTCACCAGAAGTTCTCCCAGGAGGAATCTTTGTCCTTACCAGCCTCCAGTTTCCTTTGTGACATTATGAATTAAAGCTCCTCGAGAGAAGCTCAATTCATCACTCCTTTTGGCTCTGTAGTCATACAAGGCTTTCACTGTTCTCTGAGGCTTTAAGAGAAACAGAGCAAAGGGGTCATCTAGGGGAACAGGTCATAAAATAATCAATAATGCAATCTTAAAACAAAAAAGAGGGAGGATTGGATTATTTTTTGTTGTTGTTATGAAGCTTAGAAAACAAAATACTGAAGTTCCAGAGTGACATCTATTGGTGGAGGCAAGTGATGCTACTTTAGTATTCTTCAAGTATTGGAAAAAAAAAATTAAAAAAAAAATCTTTTTTGGGTGCTGCTACATAATTATGGTAGAAAACATAAAACCAAAAATTTTAAAAAAACAAAGTGAAATATAAATCCTCTATTTTTATAACACATATTCATAAGCATTTGGAGTTTTCAGGCTTAGGTGCTTACAAAACCTCCACTTCAAAACCACATCAGCTATCCTGCTGGTCACATTTCCTTTAGGAAGATATGCAGTTTTAGCAGGATGAGCTAAACCTTTATCTTGAATTTACTACTACCCAAATGCTTCAGCAGCAATGTAAATTCACTGGCCAAAAAGACTAAAAAGAATTAGAGTCACAAAATTTACAAGCAGGTGATTTTCATGGGAATTTACAAGTAGGCAGGCACTAGCAAGAATTACAGATAAGTAATGTTTGCTGTGACACTTGTTTTTAAAACAGTATATATCTCTTAAAAGAATAAAAACTCTAATAACTCATTAATAGAGCAAAGGCACCAAATTTTTATAGAAAGCACATGAATAAACTGTGCACTTATTTGTGCATGCAGAACATGTTTGCTAATGGAACGAGTGTGTACACACCCGCATGCACAGAAATTTTCATGTTATACTTTTTTTCCATGAAGATGTGGCCTTCTCAAATTGAATCCTCACACAGGTATTTGATTTGGGGGCCCACCAAACCAAATCACCCCCACAGACCCAAGAGCAGAAAGTGCCTGAATTCTCAGTCTGAATGAATCACTACAGGATTTGCACACAAGAAAACGTGTGGGTACAAATTTTAATGAGAGGCTAGAAAAAAGTCACACGATTTAAATTTCTGCTGTCCAGTCCCCCCTAGACCAAGCAGCCCGATGCTTTCAATTCTTTTTATTACTGCCAACAGGAAACTAAGTCTAACATTCAGAAGTCTACAGTAACTGTGACTATGTCTCTTAAAGCATACCACTGTGGGGGTGATTTCACTGGGTTCCACATACATCCTGACTTCATAGAGAGAATTAATATCTTTTTCCTAAAAAGAAGAAAGAAAAAAAATAATCAAGTTTCAGGAATCAAAAATTATAAAAGTACTTCATGTTTATAGAACATTCATTTCTGAAACCACCTTTTTGACAGCACATAGGCCAACAGAAGAGAAGCCAGACACCTCTGTTTTGCTCTCTTCTATAGTTGAACATAGCTGAACATAAGTTTGTTATTTGATCTGTCCATGCCTCAGTTTAATGAACAATAAAACCCAATGAAACAGCAATACCTCAAAAAGATATCTCTTAATCAGTTAAAATGGTTTTTGATTGTGAGTACTCTTCTACATGCAACCAGAAAAGAAATACCTGCACTTATGATTTCTCTGTTATTGTACTTTAGTACCAGTATTGCTTTCACTATTAGATAACTGTAGAGCAATACACAGAGTCATATTTTTCATTTTATTCTCTCCTTGTGATTCCATTTGAACCCAGTCCTAGGATACAGAACCTTTGCTATAAGCAACATTATAAAAAATCCTAAGGTCTAAAATCTTTTTAGTCCCTTTTAGTCTCCCCAGAAGAAACAAAATCCCCAGGTTTTGATTTCCTCAGACTTGCCAGATGTAGTTTCCTGCAGCTTCTAAAAGACATATACTTGAAAGGTGAAGACAGCACCTCAGGCTTTCCAAAGCAAAGCTCCCTCAAAATGAAACACATCCATCCAGAAAGCAGACCTTTATCCTCAGCTAATTATCCAGGCTCCTAGTTTAGTCAATGGCTACAGACAAGTCTCCTGGGGAGATTTCCTCATGGTTATCTCAGAGTGAGCCTTCAGAGGCACCTTTTACCACAGAAGGCAATAGGACACTGTGTCTGAAATGTCCAGAGTGAGAGGCACAGCAGAATATTTCACTTTTTCTGAAGCACTTAGCAATTGGCATCTACGTGATCATTTTAAGATCACTGCCCACTTCAGCAATAGAAGACAGGGCCAACTGTAGGCAAGGCTATTACCAAAATCTCATTTTAGTAGAGCAACGACCCCCAGTACACAGTGGGGCTCCTCCAATCAAATCACAGGGAAGGCAAAGGTTGCCTTGTAATAAAAGATGAAGCTGCCCTTCACACCTTTGTGAGAGAAGTCATTATAGCCTTCTCAGTTTCACAGAAGGTGACCTGCTTAACCTCCCCCAGAGATCCTGTCCCGGAGGCAGAGCCCAGCCCAGCCCCCCAGTCCATCCCAGTACCGTGCTGTAGCGCTCCAGCAGCTCCTCGGTCACGGGGTAGCGCAGCTTCATCTTCCTGTACAGCGGGTGCTTCTCGTAGTACGTCACCAGCTCCACCAAGCTCTCGAAGTAGGCTGAGGTTCCCAGCACGAAGTGCCGCCCCTCCTGCTGGATTCGGAAGTGCTTCACCTTCCCCTCCGCTCTGCGGAACGAGGGCACAGCTGTCAGAGCTGTCGGTGCTCCCAGGGAGGGCACCAGGGCTCTGAGCTGCACCAAGGCTGCTTTGTGCACCTTCCTCACGTGAAATGACTTCTCCCTCTAACAAAGCCTCTTTTATTCAGTTATTATGATTATTATAATCATTTTGATAGCTACGGAAATCAATTTTTAAAGAAAAAAACCACATCTCCTGCGCTTGAAAACAAGGTTTATGTTTGCATTGATAAATGCAGTAAAACCAACCACTGACAACCATCCCATCCAAAAAGACCCCTACACCCTTTTCAAGCTGAAGTTTTAGTACTTCTTGTTTTCTTTGCTGTGAAATGGTTTTATTGAGATGCTGCAGCTCCAGTTACTTCAATATCCACCTTGGTAACAGCAGAAAACTTCACCCCAAAGTACACAGGAGACTGGGGAATTTTGGACATCTTCAATACACAATAAGGCATGTAAGTAAGCAACTCTATATGTTGCTAAACTATGCATTTTCAGAGAAACACAATTTGATCTGAAGGCATGATGCAGAACATCACAATTCTATATATTTCATTAATGTTTTTACAAGAATCAAAAAGCTATTCAAAACTATTTTCCCTGGCAAGAAGAGTCAACAATTCCACTTTGATATTTCAGTTTTATCACAGGTCAGGATTTCTAGGGGATAAGGACATAGAATCATTGATGAACCTGCACTGAAGGAAACTTCAAAATAACACCCTGTAGCAAGGAGTGTCAGGGAATGAGAGAAGGGCCACCCATAGTTCTGGATGGGAAGAAAGGGACAGCTGGTGCTCAAACAATCTTTATAAAAGCATAAAGGTTTAGGCCAGTCACAAATTAACTCTTGCACATGCTCTCATACATGGACCTGCTGCGCAAATCAACCACGCTAATTATTCATAGTTTGAAAGCAAAAATAGCATGACTCTAAAAAGACCATTATTTTTTTAAGTAAGAAAAACCAGAACATTGTTGGGCTGCTAGGTAAGGTAGTCCTGTCTGTCTTTTCTTACCTGAAAGTCATGGCAAAAGAATCAGGTTCATCTCTCTTTCTAATGAGAAAAGCTCCATCCCGAGGAATTCGCATGAGCATGTCTTCTGCCTCACCCCGACTCAAGTTGTTATAGTACCAACTGCAACAGTGAAACACCAGAATGGGCAAAGCATTACAAGGCTTGTCAAATGTCATTTATGGAGAATAACAGACAGCGTTAGTAACAACAGAGCTTCAACCATTCTAAGAAAAATTATGCATTAGGTTTTCCCCATCTTGGCACCTATGACAGCAGTTTATTACAAAACATTGTAAGACAGCAGTTTATTTTGGATAAAAACATCAAGAATATATCAGAACACCTTGTCCGTCTGAAATCATAAAACATAAATCTGCATTTGTTCCTGAAACAAAGGCACTACATCCTGCTTTTAGTCTGCCATTCGGTTTTCAGTATTTATTCCATTTTGACACAGTAGATTTAAGATAAAGCCTAAACACAGACAAAAGAAAGACACCAGAGATTTGAATTTTTATTCAGAGCTTGATTCTATCTTTCACCATAGGGATGGACCTGTCTTGGAGCCAATGTGCCCTCAGTGAAGCTATGACCACTTATATTGGCAGTGTATCTCCAGCTTATGCAGAAAGGCAGGAAAGCCTAACCCTTAAATTCTCCTTCCCCTCTCACTGGTTTCCAAAGTTATCTACCGGTGGTCAGTGACTCCCACGTCCCAGGGGGGCAAAAAAAAAGAAGTTTAAAGTAACGGCTTAGTATTTTACATGCAAAAGAGATTTACTTTTGCCCACTGCAAAGGAAACAGAACAAAGGGCAGCAATTACAGAGTTCTGCCAAAAAACAAGAGCAAGCTCTGCCCAGGATCTACGGCAGACAAATACCAGCTGGAAATAAACACCGTGCTTGGTTCCTATCACACAGGGTGAAGTCAGCCTAAGCAGCTCTGACAGGGTGAGGGGGAGGGCGGGATTAGGCAAACGTAGCTGTTTGGGCTCACTGCCCCAGTAACAGAGCTTCTAGATGGCACAGACCATGACCACTTAGTTGCCAAACCACAGCCAACTACTGAACATCTAACCCAACCCACTGGGTGTTGTAAAACACTGCACAGACAAAGGAAGAATTGGCACATTTCCACAGCATTAAAGTTCTCACTGATCTTCCAGTTGCTGCTAGGAAATTGCTTTCCCAGTGACCACTCTTTGTTGTACCAGGTTCTCACAAAGTCAGTGTTCTCCCTCAGCATCTTTCAGCATGCCTATTCCTCCAGCTTCCACGGACAAGCAACACTGAAGCGTGCTCCTGAATCCAGGGAATTTTCTATGCAGAAATCCAAGCAAGCCCACCTAAAGCAAGGCAAGGACACTGACGTGAGAGCAGTGCTTGCCTTCTGCTGTACGTACTCTTTGGTCTCGTGAGGGCTGGGGTTGGGCACAGCGTCGGTCAGGCGCAGCTCGAACTCAGCGCATCGCAGGTGAGCCTCCTTGTAGTGCTGGATGAGATCGTAGATGCTGTCAAAGGTGAGGTTGTCTGTCAGGTAGTATTTCACAGTGTCCCCGTCACTGGTGGAACGGATCCGGCAGTGCTGGACTCTGCCTGACCTCCTGAAGGAGCAGAGGGGGCATGAGGGAAACACAGGGTTTGTAACAGATTTTCTTCCTTCCAAGCATTCCCCCACCCATTCCTGGTCAACTACTTGGGGAGCTTGTGAAGAGGCAAGAAATCTGTGTCATCTTATAGAACAGCCAAAGTAACAAGCAACAAAAATCCTGATAAGGCAGGTTACAGGACCAAAAGTATTAATTTTCAACTGACAGTAGTTTAAAAACTGGCATAAACGTATTCTGCAAAATTTGCTCTGACAGTTCTCTGGGTCAGAAATCCATCTGACAGCATTCCTCATAATGTCCCAACCAGAAGAAAAAAGAAAACACCAAACCCAGACCATTAAAAAAAAAAAAAAGAAAAAAAAAAGAAAAAAGCAACAACAATAACAACAACAAAAAACATCCCCTCAAAAAGCCCAAAGAAACAAACAAACACAAAACAAAGAAAACCCCCCCTGAAAATTCTTTAAATTCTGTATTATTTTCCTTTAGAAAATCCTTACACTGGAAAGATCAATCTCTGCTAACAAAGGTACACTCATGAGACTACCTTTTCGTGTAGAAACCAGCAATTTATCCCTAAATTAAAGGATCTAATTTTGGCCCACTCATTGAAGAAGTAACAAATCCTGTATGCTGCCAGAACACTAGAAAAGTTGAGGGGGAAGAATCAAACTGGTCATTCCTGCCCTGACAACCCTGCCAAAATGCACAATGCTATACTGAAGTTTAATTTAGAAAGTAGTCTTTCACAATACCATCAACAACATTCTAGTGTTATTCCTATTTCTTCTCAGCTATAAACGTATAAATGCATATTTGAAAAAAACACACATTTTTGTGTAATGCCATAAAACAAACAAATCCCCCATTAGACTTGTATGACAATGGCCATACCAGAACGACAAGGTGTAATCATCAGGGAAAGCTTCACTTTCCCTAACCAGGAATGTCCCATCCTTGCCACCCATTTCAGCACAATATTCCTGGAGCAGTTTCTCAGCAGTTGTTCTTCCCCCTTTCATTTTCCCATGGAACCATTTCTCTTTTAAATGCAGTTCAGTTCGTTTCACTTCCTAGAGCAGAAAATAAGAATTTTTTATAGCACATTTCTAATTTTATGACTTTGAAACTAAGTACTTGTTATTGGTGATATAACAACCTACTATTTCAGGATTTCAGCTCTTCCTAGGCCTGAACTCTCCAGCCAATCACCTTTATAGTTACCCTGCTTTACCATCCACAACAGCCAAGTAACACGTTAGTAACACTACACACATTAGTTCATCCTGCTTAGTTTGAGAATTAGCAGTAATACTTAAAAGACTTAGTGCACACATCAGCATTAGCATATAAGTTATATTATAAGTTATATTTATATTATAAGTTATATGTTTGTATTAGCATATAAGCACATAACTTCAGTACTGAAGTTGTCCTTGTACTCCTCTTTGTCTCGTTGTCCTTGTACTCCTCTTCGCAAGTTCTCCATTAACCAAGGGAGAAAGTTATTTTATGAAAAGTAAGAGTTAACTAGACTTGACCTTGGCAAAGACTCTTTCTTAGTATTTTTATCTCCACACTTGTTATCTGATATGGAACCTCTACAGTTTCATCGGCATAAAAAATACACATCTGTAGACGTTGAAATAATCTGAGATAGTAAAAAGAACATGCTTAAACAATAAAACACAGCCATCACCTTTGATGAATCTTCATCAGCATTCTGTTCTATATCATCACTGAAGGAAAGCTTTTCATCAGCAATAGCACAGTAGTGCCGAGTCCATTTCTGAAAGTTGGGAGATATTAAAACCATTAACAGAGGGAAACTCACTAACCACAATCTCAAAATAGGGTGCAACAAGAAAAAAAATACCTTCTCCCCCTCATCCACACCTGTTCAACTGACCATATTACTTACACAAATATTAAGAAAATTCATGTAAATTTTCATTATTACAGAACTGAGTAACAACCTGTAGCAGATGTCATACAAATAATACCTGTTCTATTGTGTCCCACATGTAAAGTTCTCCTTGTTGCTTCTTTTCTTCTTTCTTTTCTTCGAAGTTCACATCAACGTCACCCTTTGGCCCCAGTTTTTTGTGCTTAAAAACAAGAAAAAAAATCAACATTCATACACTCAGAGGGAATTACACATAAAATTTGTCATAATGTTTCAGCACACTCAGTGTTACTGAAGTATCTCCCTCCATTGCACAGCCATCTTCTGTCATTATCATAACAGCAGCTGTTCCACAAGGAACAACAGGGCTGGAACTTCTTTCTTTAAAATTTAGATCCCATAAAAAAGTTAGAAAAAACTACTAGAGGTATCATTGAAGCAGTGAAGAAACAAGTAGTTTGATAAGATCTCACCATTCTTCAGAGAACAGAAAACATGAAGTGACACATACCAAGAAATAAACAGGAATCCTTCTCTGCAGAAAGCAGTACATAAGGAACAAAAGTCAAAACAAAAGGAAAAGATAGGGAATTAAAATTAATGAGGAATTCACCCTTTTACGAGAAAAATGAGTACAAGGGAAATCCTTTATGAAAAAAGGGGTCAAGTTCTACTTTCTTTAGAGCGTTCATGGAAGTGTCTCAAGGGGCCACAGGCAATATCAATTACTTAACTGCAGTTAATGATGGGATTAATCGTCTCATATCAGACCTCAACCACATTCAGTTCTGCACAGCCTACTCTTGGCTGATTTCAGTTTGACAGCCTATCTGAAAAATCTCACAGGCCAGGGAAGTAGGTGTTGCCTCTCTTTACTGACAACACTTTCCAAATAAAAGCCAAACAACACAACCAGCTCCCTGGCAGGTGCTGATCTATTTAAAGACTCGTCAATGCTCTTTTAGACAGCACAGAGTGATATGGATGTTCTCTCGTGCATACTCATAATAGTTTGTAATTCCCTTTAGATCAGATCTGTCATGTTACTAATCATGTGCCTATGAAAGTCCCCTCTCTGCTCTGCATGGAAACAGCAGTCTGGAGAGAACAAAACAAAAACCCCAAAAACTTAAGCACAGAACTTTTGCACCTTATAGTGGGGTTCTGTTATTTCCAATCTTACATTCAAGAGCATATTCTTATACCTATCTACTCTTATTTCTTCCATTCAGATGTCTAATACATAGGATGCAATACTGTTACAAGAGCAAGAAAACAGAAGCATGGACAAAAGTAATTCTTATTTTACTGCAAAGATCACGAGCAGCCCTGAGATTCTTCACCAAATTTTGCCATTTGAAAAGTTCTACCACAGTTCCAATCTGAGAAATCTTCTTTTGGTTGTGTTGTTGTTGCACAAGAGAGCTCATAAAACACCTGCACTGCCCACAAGGTCCGAGACTAACAGAGACTGCCTTCTCAGAACAGTGCCTCTGTGTTTCACAAGTGGCTCACTAAACTGTGTATTTAAATCACACTGAGTTAGCAAACACTCATCAGTTTGTGAAATCCTCACAACTTCAGTGTGCAGTCGCAAGAGCTTTGGGTTCCACTTGAATGAAAGGCAGTCTTTGAAAAAAGAACAGTAATACTGATCTATCTTCCTATTCAAGAACATACTTCTATCATTTTTAAGCAGGCCACATGGTGTAAAATGTCTGTGACGAAAATCTGCAGCAGTGAACCCTTGCTGAAATTTAGAAGTGACATTTCAAGAGCTGGAAGACCTTTAGAAAAGAGCTGACGTTTGATCTGGCACTTGAACTGCCAACACTTACTGCAAAGGAAACCAAGAGCAAGCACTTTAATACAGAGTTTTACAGAACATTGTACATTACTGCCAAGTGTAACCAGTAAACACTTCAAGCAAGGGGTTTCTTGAAACTAATCTGTGAAGTCAGGAACAGTATTTCAGGCTCCTGCTCTTGTTCTCCTATCTTATCTCCCAGCACACAAAGCAAGCCTACCTTGATGATGATTTTTTCTTTCAGCTGGGTTGGTGATGGGAGCTGATCTGCACTGGCTTCAACAGGCTTCATCAAAAGCTGATCCCCAAACACCTCCTTGAACACTCTGGCCATGTGTCGCTGCTGCTCCACGCTGCAGTGCTCTTCAATGGACAGAATGACTGGGTATCTTTGGTGGACAAAACCAAGGTGAATGAAGACAATTTCTTTTTGCTGCAGCTGGCAAGGCAAGGAAGACAACACCCTCCCTCAGCCCCCAGATGAGAGAAAATTTTTAAAGGAAACAAGAAGACAAAAGGAAGATATAGACACAACAAATAATAACAGATGTGCAATCACACAGTTGCCAAGGTCAGAAGGGACCTGTGAAGGTCCATCTAATCCAAACCCCTTCTTTGGGAAAGCCCAATTCCTAGGTTAGATCAGGTTGTTCAAAACTTTATCCAGCCAAGATTTGAATATCTGCAAGGACAAAGATTCCCTCCAAGCTCTTTGGGCACAGTTTCACTGCTAAAGCACCATTATGTGAAAATTTGTTTCTCCTCTCCTCAAAATCGTGTCTGTTTTCCTTCACATGTACTCTGAGAAGAGTCTGAAACCATAATGCATCCCATAATATGGTTGTCACTAACACAATGTACCTATGCAGACACTGATCCACATGGGAAAATATTGCCTCTCTGTGTCCAAGTGGTAACATGGAAAAACAGGACACTGACAGCTTGATTTCTTTCCCAGTTATTGGGTAATATTTTTCATGTTAAGAACATCTCAGCACAAGTTATAGAAGGGCAGAGATGCAGATCTAAACCCATGTTACCAGTTCAGGAGACATGCTATGAGTTCAGTATCTTCTCAGCTAAGACCTCCCCTACAACACAAACACCACCTGACAGACATATTATTTGTCAATTGTACTATTTTATTAATTTTTTTAAAGATTTAAGACACACTACTAAGCATTTGAATTTTCACTTTCAACTTAATAAAAAAGACCCAAACAAAGAGCTGGAAACCACTTTAGGGTACTCACTATCTTCCTTAGCAACAAATGGTTATGCACTGGGACTTTTCCTCAACACAGCATCTATTAAAGGCCCACTTGTGGCAATAATGAAGACTACTGGAATCCATTATTCTCTGATTACTTTTTGCTCTAGATTACAGAGGAATTAAGTTCAGAAAGGTCTAAGCATATGAAAACAGGCTGAAGGAAAATAAAGCTTACTCAGATGTAACAAAGGCATGGTCTTTGATTGCCTGCACTACGTCATCAAATTTGATCTTTGTTGTCCGTGTCCATCCATGGTAAATGATGGGCTTCCCATCAGGACCATCCCAGCAATCCACTAGGAAAGACAAGCAGTGGGAAAAGTAAGAGATCAGGTAATTCCTTAAATGACTCTGGTAAGAATACATCCAAAACTTCAGTATTCTATATACTGATTCATAGACCTTAATGTTCTCATAAAATAGTCCATCAGATGAATTTATATCTCCCACAGAGGAAAGTGAGTTTACTTAAGTAAGAGCAAGACAAATAAAATACATTACAAAATGTTCCCCAAGCATTATTATGTGGGAATATGGAAACAAGAGATTGAGGCAACTATAGTGTCAATCTACTAGTTTACAGTAATTTTCCAGGGATAAATACACTCTAACAAGTGGCAAGTTGAGAGCTTCTGTCTTTTGTTGATTTCAACCCTGAAACTCTAATTTGAGATACATTTTGCATTAGTCAAATAAACAACATGAAATTAAACTGAAAATTCTCAATAAGGAACGCAAGCGCAGAGCTGAAGACACATACACAATCAATAGAGAACAAATGCACTAAGACATTAACTGATTTACAAGCAAGTTAAACACAATGACAAAAGGCACCACGTCACAAAAATCTCTGTGCCTTAGGCTTGTCTGTATTACAATGAAGGTAAATAAATTATCTATCTATGCTACACAAGTACTCCAGCTTAAATCCTAAGATTTTGTTTAGATTCAGGATTGAGTTTTTGGTGTTAAGTGAGAGGAGATTTAGGAAGACTCTCTTAAAACTGCCTGGGAACAAGAATCAGAGGAAGTGAATGCAGCGTTGGTGAGACATAAGAAAAACAATTTCAGGAATCAGTGATTTTTATATGACTAACTTCAAATTCAGAAAACAAACAGTTCTTGATTTCAGTTCTTTTTTCTTTCTTGGTAAACAGGGCGAAGTACTTGTACAGACAACACGTTACAAACCATTCTGCAAGCTCTTTACTCACACTCAATACATCGACATCCCATCCTGAGGCACCTGATGTAAGCTTCTGTGGAGGATTCACTGCGAAGCTGGTCTCCTGTCAGGTATCTAAGGAGTAAAAGGAAATGGTAAAAGACAGGGAGTCAATTTCAACCAGTTCTCACTCACTCACTGGGTGACATTTTGCCTCCTGTCATGGAGAATGTATGTTGATTTTTTTTTGTTGTCATTTTGCTGTTGGTTGGTTTTGGGTTTTTTAAATTCTGATGGAAGAACCAGTCTTTGCTGAACCTGATGCTATCAGATTTTGAATGGACCAAATTATAGGAGGTTAAAGGCTCAATCTGAACAGCGACCAACTCTGACATCCTTCTAATCATGAGCTTTGAAACACACCTAAACCTCATCATGCTCAGGCGTGAGCATGTGGGAGGAATGTGGAAGGTATTTAGAGTGATATCACACCTTATACTTCAAAATACACCTGTGTGCTATATCCATATCCACTTTATTGCATTCCGTGCATTATTTTATTTGTTCATCTCTCCTCCCTCTCTTTACACCTTCTTTTCCACTACAATGCTACACAAGCAAATCCCCTTCATTTGAAGACAGTTCAAACTCATCATCATATACTTTGTACAATTAATTAATTCTGACATGAGCTCAGTGAGGCTGTTGATGCTTGGAAAAAAACGGAAGCCCCTTCAGTAACTGCAATTTCTGAAAGCAGAGAGGCTTTCACAACAGTTTCAACTCAACACTTTTTATTTTTTAACAGGACATGGGTTTTCTGGCAGCTGAACTAAGTTAGATCTCAAAACCTGTAAGATGTTATGAGAAAGGGAAAAAAGAGTCCCAGAAACTCTATTTGCCACATTTATACCACACTGTAGGAAGGTTTCACACATGCACACAACACATTTCTGGCATAATTTACTGTCTCTCTTACACTGCTACATTGGTTTGAACTGAGATAGACAATGGGACTTTTGGTAACTTACGTGTTATGAGAGGAAGAAATCCAGTAGTGGGACAAAGGATTATTCATATCCTGCACATCTATTGAATCATATTTCTCATCCCAAATACTGTTTTCTTTTGCAAAAAGGTAAGCGAGGAACTACAATACAAAGAGAGAGACTGAATTTAAACATTTTTACCCTATGAGAATAAAAGAAACCCAGCAATGCAGCAAGAGGGGCCTAGAGGTTCCTGCCACCCTGTGAAAATTCTGTGAAAGAAGTCTATGAGAACTACTGCAAAGTACCATTATCTCACCTCATCAACAAAGAGGAAAGGTTCGGCGGTTTCTCTCATAGTGTCGTCAATAAACTTTGTCATTCGTTCCCGGACTTTACTGAGATCTTGTGCCCAAGATTCCTTCAGGTAATTACAATAGAGTAGAAAAAAACTTTAGAAGTGATGTTATTCAGTACAAAAATCAAACAAGGAACAGAGAGATCTACAGATAGATACACACTACCTAAGTACGTGTTTGCGTTGACAGGCAGAAAAAAGCTGGCCTCCTTGGACATGCCTTAACTATAACCTCTCACATTTCTAAGTGCAATCTGAACATCCTTTGAAAACAGTGAAATTGGGAGAAAAAGAAAGTAGCAGGCTTATACAGGAAGTGTAGGTCTCACTTTTCAATCACAATTGCAAACCTGGAGCTCCGCAGCGCCTAGCAAATACTGCACCATTTTTTCCCGTGGAGTCTGTGCTAACTAACATTATAGAAATCCATGAAGATACATTTCCGGTCTCTGCCTTCATCCTTATCTGCTTGCTGGCACGGGACATCTAACTGGCTCCATGCAATAGGAAACTACCTTTGACTGGAATGCAGGCAGGCAGCAATGTGAGAGCTGCAAAAATGGGGCCGTGGCCAAGGCATTACCTCAATGCCCCGCTGGTGACAGCAGTAACCAGGCCAGGCATTCATCTCTGACTGTACACAGCATTTACTTCTAACCTTGTCTGTTTATCTACATGACTAAGTGGAGGCTTGTTAAAACCTTATTTACTTTGTCCTCTGGTGCACCTTCAGAGGCTTTATATAGATGAAAAATAATAGTTCTTGTGGACTTCAATGGCAACAAAGGAGAAATCTTTCCAAGGCCCAGTATTACAGTGACATCAATCATATGCTATGACACTTCACATTTCTTTTTCATGAGCACAGAATTCTGTGATACAACCTCAAGTAAAAGAGCTCAGTATTTCTGTAACCTTCCCACCTGCTGCTCATGTAGCAGGAATCTCTGGAAGTCATGGAGGTGAACTGCTGAAGCATCTGGACGGTCAGTATTTCTTTAAAAAAAGAAAGGGAAAGTGAAGCTAAAGAAATAAGAGAGGGTAATCAGATGTTACAGCAGAAGATGACATGGATTTGTATCTTGGATTTACAGTATAAAGGTGCTGCCAGCACCAAGAAACTTTCTATAACTTCAATTGAATTTAGAGTAGGCTTGTAATACTGTATTATCCAATTACTGTGTTTTGAGCCTCCCGGATTCCTGATGTACTTTTGGGAGGGATTCATTGCGAAAAGCACCAAATCTGTACTCATTTCTTAGAAGCAAATGAGCTGCATTAACTTGATCAGGGTGTTGGTAAGTTTAGTTGAGGCAAATGGAAAAGCTTCTTTTAAATTATCACAGAGCCACAGTTCACAAATAAGTCCTTCTGAGTAATATTTAGATTAACTACTGTGATAGACCAAAATCTTCTGAAAAAGGAGGCAAGGAGCAAGGAAGCACCAAGGAAAAGTGATATCACTGATTTGCCTTCTATAAGTCACAAACACAGCAGCACCTGGTACCAGGAAGGTGCTTATAAATCTGTGCTTTTAAGCAGCCTCACAGTTTAATTCATTACATGACCCAGAGCTAAGGAAATACTCAGCACACTCAGAGCAAACTTTTGAAGTTACTTCCTTAATCTGTTAGTGTCATATTCAAAACCAAGATGACTGATTTAATCCACAATCAATGGTTTATCAATGCCTGGGACCTCCTTCTTCATGCTGTACACATCTAACTTAAACGTTCACATCCATCAAGTGGAAGATGCAGAAACCATTACCATCAGCATTCTGCTCAGGTCTAGGCAAAGCCTGTGCACCACACCACTCTCCAGACTGAAGCTAAAATTTCTGCATCAAATTGTCTTTCCATAGCTCTGTTCAGCTCTTTATGAAATCGGAGGACAGGCAACTTCAGTCCATACCATTTTTGTAGTCAGGAAGTAAAAAACAATCACCAGGACTTATTTCCAATGTAAGTTCACCTTTCTGAATGCAAAAATATTCATGATTTCTTTTCACTTACTAAAACATCAGAACAAAAAAAAAATTTAATAACCCAGCGAGATAATTAAAAAACAATCCTGCAACACTACAACCATATGAAAATGTGGAAAAATAATACAAATGAAGAGTCTCACCCAAGAATGAAAACAGAGGAATCCTTTTTGAATTCATCAAGAATCTTAAAACAAACAAAAAAACAAACAAACAAAAAAAAGAACAAACATAAAAAAAGGGAAAAAAGATAAATAATAAAAGAATATCCAATTTTCTATCTAAGTCCACCTAATAATGTGCATTGGTTTGGAAAGGGGAAATAAATGCCTGTCTGCTCTAGAGAAGTTGCATACAAGTTGGCAAGACACATTTTTAATTAAATGCATAAGAAAAAACATACTGCCAAGGCTGGCAACTGCACTTCAGGCCTTTCAATGTGAACACAATTTTCAGGCGAAATACTTGCTTTGATAAAGCACCTTATACAAACAGTCAAATTTCTGGGGAGCTTTTACTGTTTGATATCCCAGAAAAACTGGAATTAAGTATCATCCATCACATTTATTCAAGTGAATATAAAACCTAAATTGTTTCTAGCTTGGCACAGCATCGTTAGAGATTGCAGAAAACTTATCAAGTGACCCAAAGCACTTGTAGGCAAATTGAGAAGTTTCTTTGTAATGATTCACACAGGGCAATAACAAGAGCTTAAGGAAGTCAAAGAGGCTCCTCACTGTGTGTTTTACTCTTCAGCTTTCTGCTCGAGCTAATTAACAGGACTTTCATGGCCAAAACTAAAACTCTGGCAGTTAATCTAAATTTTTTATCACTTCACCATGATTTCAGCATCACTTTTAAACAGCGCAAGCTCTATTGCCAGAAAAACAGCACTGACTTTGACTACCAAAGCTTCTAGTTTAGCATCTGCAAAATTAAAGTTGAATCCACAATAAGCACATAGTCAACAAAGATATTCATGCAAGTAATTTCAAATTATGTGTTTTCACACAGTTTTAAAGGGTTTCTAACAATGAATACAAGGAAGCAGTCAGGCAGTTGCCCACTTAAATTAGCTAAAATGTAATTCCACTGCATTTATGCCTCCCAAGGACTGTCTGATGCATGTCCTGTAACGGACTCACTGCTGCTAATGTGGAATATGGAATTGCTTCTACCAGTAAAAAATATCAGCCAAATCTAATGAAAAGACATTCTGCATTCTGAACAAACTCACAAAAAGAATCCCTCCTAAAAACTCCATAATATCTGTGCCTATCTCTACTGCCAACACACAAGAAGCAACATGAATGACTTGTTCATCTCCTTAGGCCAATTGCTGACAGTGACTGTTGTCTACACATCCAGTACAGCACTGCACCCTTTTTCTGCTGCCAGAATGAGGAAAAAAGAAAATCAGTAACAAACAAAAAGATAACCAGCTCTCACTGTTCTGATGCAGTTGAGCAGTATGAAGACTATTTATGAAAAGCTTACCGATTTCTGTTGCTCAAACATGATTTTCTTGTAGAACAAATGAAATTGTTCAAAAGTAAGCTCTTCCTTGTGAGCACCTATTTCCTATAACAGAAAGTAGCATGCAGTGCATTTAGAATTCCCCGAACTGTACTTGCACAGTGAACACATTACTCTTACTCCAGTTGGCATTCTCTCATGCATTCTGTTCTACAACAACTTTATTATTTTTAACCACTTGGATTTTTTAAATTTATTTATGTTTTTAAGAATACAAACAAGAAAACAGATGTTGGTTTATGACATAGAGCTCCTAGCCCTCATCTTTGGCCTTGCGTTTCGCACCTTCACTCCTTTTCCACAACTGAGAGAGAAGTAGAGCCTCATTTACTCATTGTTAGCTGGGGCAGCAGAAGCAAGAATGTCTGCCTTAAGGGTGGAGAGCTGGAAATCAGGAAAGGGTGGGGATATTCAAGGTTCCTGTAGGAATGGAATGACCTTCACAAGTTATTAATATTGGCATTAGTTGGAGAGAAGAGGTTATTATTTTATCATATTGAAAAAAAAATTAAGATAAAATTAATGTAGAAGAAAAAGAAAGATAAAATACTTTTCTATGTACTTGCTCAGTACTGGAGCTCAAAACCGAATGTTGGCTTTGGTCAACCACACAATGAAAAGAAGGAACATTTATCTCTATTTTTCTTATATCCTCAGATATAGGCAAAGCCAAGCTGAGAAATTTATCGATATAATTTATTTAACAGTACATGATATGAATCAAAAATATAGAAAATGTCCTAAAAAGAAACATCAGCACCTATCAGATAATACCAAACACATTTAAGTAACCAGGTAATTACCGCGAATTTATCCTTCAAGTACTTCATGCTGCTCACTTTGAAGTTTACTTGGGGAAGGACAGTTTTCAGCTCTCTAAGACTGATACTGGGGGAAAAAAAGGAGAAAAATAAGCTAGCAAAATCACCACAGGTGTGTTGTCTCTAGTCAGCTACTCATATATTTTCTATCAACACAAAAATGTGACTACTGAAACATTGAGGTAGGGCTCATCTCACAAACCAGTAAATTTATATAAATTTAACACCTACATGGAAGCAAGCTAGACATGGAGAAACAGGCATTTCAATTAATTTGGAATTAAAAGAACCATGTTGCAGAGATATCTATTTCTCTCTCAGCAATTAATCAGATCTAGATGATCAGCTCAAATGTAGATGTTTATACATGGTCAGATGAACTGCAGCCTTTCTTCCACTGAAACTGGATTACAGACACAGAAAACATCATACAAAGGCTGTACTGAACAGACGAGCACAAACAGAAAACAAAAAATCCCAATTTTCAATACCATTTTAATCTTTTTCTCCAGATGTTATTCAGTCTGGTAATGCTGATTTGCAGCAGCAAGACTCTTCCCTTCTGCAACATCTGAACATGATCTCATTCTCCTCTCTTAACAAAGCCTTCCCTTCCAGTTCCATTTACACAGACCTGCTGATTCTTTTTGTAGAGCTTCAGAATGCCCAGTGACATCCCAGCAACACTTCAAAAACCAAAGTTTTCTAGATAACAGCAAGGCAGCCAGTCAAGACAGCACAGGTACAAGACCCTGTGGGTCCTATTGCTGAAGCCCAGAAAATATTAAAGCAATACCAACAGTACCCAACAAAACAAGACTGAGGGACCCTGCCTTGACCTACAGAGCAATTCAGAAGCCATTAAACCTCTGCAAACACAGGTTCAGAACAGAGTTGCTTGAAAGCAACAGAACCAATTAGCACGAAGATGAAAGCAACACTTCCAGTCTACAGTGTCCAGGCAAGCAGCTACCCCGTGAGATATTCTCATCTCCATTGTGCAAGAGGGAAAGAGGCAAAGCAAGAAGGAACTAAGCCAAAGTCCATGCCCAAACCAGATCAGAACTCAGGAAATTCTCGGCTTTCTGCCTTGTCGCCAGACCTCTGGAAAAAAATACTATTAGAAGAAAGAATGAGCACTCCATTTGTACCCTAAAGACCAAGCACAAGCAATTTCCTCTGGCCAGACAAGTGCAAGAGAAAACAAAAAGCTGGGACTTCATTACTACCGGAAAAAAAAACTCAGCCTGTGGAACAGGACTTGCCTGGAAGCCAAGCCTTTACAATTCACCTCCCTAAAAACCACAGCTCTAAACACAACGGACCTCAGTCCAAATTCCCTTCTTGGATTTTTCTAAAAGCATGAATCATCTAGGAAGAGAAGGCAAAATTGCCCTCTCCACAGTGCAAGTCTCCTTGATCCCAACCAAGCCGCCTTGTAGCAATAAAACAACCCTAAAGCAACAAATGAAACCTCTGCAGCAGACACCTACTGTCAGCCACAGCTGCTCCATCCTAACATTTGCTTTTGCTTTGTGAACCCCACCAACACACCCCCATTGCAGGGTTAGTTCTCAAAATGCATCAGGAGGTACAAGTCAATATCCAGTAAAGGATGGGACTGTGACCAGTTTAGGAAACACAGCTCTGAAATGGGGTCTCAGCTCACCCAGCACAGCGCCACAGGCTGTCTGCACAAGGGTGTGATTTCCTGCAATACCGCAGCCTCAGTCACACAATGAAACACCACACTGCAGTTTGCTTTTGGGAAAAGGGGTACCTGAAAGGAAAAGCATGAGCTTTCCTACACTGATTTGCACTTTAGAATAAAATGCAAGTTCCAGACAAAGACAAAAATCATGGTGAAATAATAGCACAGAAGGGAGGAAAGGTTAACATTCTTCTCAGTGTCGCATGATTTCTGGAAACTCTAAGGAGAGGTGTGCAGCTGAATTCATTTTAAAAAAAAGTCTCCTTTGCATGTAAAAGCTACAAACCCACATCACACACAGACCTGAAAGGAACTACTGAAACTCAAACACATGAAGCCACACTTCACACTGGGAGCTACAACCCATGGGACTTCTTTCACATGAGAAGCACCAGGTCAGAGGAGATTCTTTGGCTTTGGTCTGTTCAAACACGAGGCACAGACAAACCCGCGGCCAGGCCAGTTGCCAGCCAAGCTCAGTCTCTACAATAACACACTGCTCATTCTGGCAATGTAATTCTAGACTAAAATATAAAATATTTAGTTTTCATCATTTGTTTCTTCATTATACCACGTACATAAACCTGAATGAGTGCTATGAACACATTGTGTTAGCGAAAGGCAAAACTCAAGTTGCTAAAGCAAGTGCAAATGTCATTTTTAAGGATCTCATAGTCCACATTTTGGACAATGAATTCTTCATTTCTTTTCATTCCATGTTAGAATCTGCAACAAAGTTCACTAAAAACAATTGAACAGAGTTCTTACCTATTTTTTCTAGTTTGATCAACGGAATAGATCTGCTTTCTCAGCCAGCTTATGGAAAAGAGGGAAAAAACAAACAAAAAAAAAATCTAAGAATTATAAAGAAAATACAGCCAATGAAATTTCAAAATCCATAGACAAAACTCAATAGAAACACTTAAAAGTCTTAAGATTCATCTCTTTTAGTAAAGCAAAAACATCACCAGTGCAGCATTCAAGGATCCAGCCAGTTTTTTTAACCACATTTGTAAATATGTACTTTTCTGCTGCATTTTAAAGTCACATAAACAACACAGGAAGGGGAAGGGTGGGCAGAACAGAAAAGAATGAGTAACCAGAAGCTGTCAAAATGTAAGAGGATAAAGTGAGCCAAAACTTCAGCTTATCTAAACTGGAGCAACTCCATAAAGTCAATGATTTCTGCCAGATTTATCTTTGAGCTGCTGGCTTAGATATCTGTTAGATGCATAAAAATTAAAAACTAGAGGGAAGGGAGAGGGATTTAGAGAATTTTAAAGAAAATCCTCGTTACAGTGCATGTCGATTTTAGATGCACAGTAAAATACTACCAGTTGCATCAATAGTAAATATATATACATACACAATTTTGATCTAAAGGATGGATGCACTGTGAAGCTGATCTTCAGTCTCAACAGGAATTACTCTTGTTAGACAACATGAGTGTCAAAGCAACAATTTGGTCAGGGAGTAAGCGAGGGCAGAGCATATCCTCACAACAGGTAACAGCAGTGGCCACAGACAAAAATGCCAGCAGTGAAGAAAAGCAGTGGGGTATGGAGACATCACTGAAACCTTGTCCACAGAACTGGCAATCTGAGCGTGAGCGGTTTCACACACAACATCCTCTGAAGGATAAGGGTGCAGTTTCACCATCATATGGCTGATATTTGAATTTTCCAAGAAGCCAACACACAAACACCAGGTGTTCTTGTGATCTCATGGAGAGATTTTGTTTTGGGTGCACAGAACAAGGTGAACTGCAAGTTCATACTAGTGTATGAAGGAGAGTGTGACTCCAGAGCACGGATGTAGCAAAATAGACATTGAGAATTTCCATATGAGCTTTCAGTATCATACACTAACTGGAGAGTGTTCTTAATGTAACTGGCAAGCACCACTTGTTGCACCTTAAAAATTTCATTCACATTTTCCACTTTCAATTCCCAAGAAACGTCCAGTCTCACCAAGTGAAAATATGTCCACGCACCTCTCTGTGATCGCAGGTGTGGGAGCACTCATGACCTCTTGATACAAGATATTCAAGCCACACAACCATTTATCAGTATCATCTTTAGAGTCAGCTGAAAAAAATAAGATCCTATGGTAAACATCAAAACAAAATCAACACAAAATCAAGACATAACTTGTTTAGATAAACCCTAGTATACGAAGCTGCTGACTAACCTTCCTCTTTGATAAATCTCATTGCATAGCTTCATGTTGCTACTAATAAAACTAAGAAAAAACAGAATAAATTTGGGGACAGGTAAGCTCTGACAAAAAAAATACCTGCTTTTAGAAGACTGCTTATCGGAATAGGAAAGTTTCATTATTTAACCAAAAACACTATAAAACTACTGCTGAGCTCCTGTAATAACACAATCGAAATCAATTTTCTTGTCTTCTGTCTCCAAAGTGGCAGAAGCCCAGGACCTAGATCAGAGCAACTTCAAGTGCACAGGCAAAAGAATTCAGTACTGCTATAGCATAAAGCTGGTTCATTATATTCCCAGCAACCTACACCAAAACTGCAAAATACTGGCTTTCGATGGGCATAACCATCTCCTATTTATCTTAACCATGCCTCTAAACACAGATTGTTCTGGACTAAATTTAGGCAAGAGGAACACCAAGGGAGCAATGTACAAAACTGGTGTAGCTTATATAAAACATTTTAATACAAGTCAAAAAAAGCTCTAAAATTCCTTACGTGGCTTAGCTAGAAGCCAGATACATCTTCCTCTCAACCCTACAAATTAGTATATCACTGCCTTGTTTTGTTTAAAATTTAGTTTGTCTTTCCATTTCCCAAACCAGGAGAGTCCTTCCCATCATTTATCATGATTGCATTTGGTAAATCTTCAACCCAACAGAAGCAAGATGAGGAACTGCCTGCTGGGCACAGCTTTCCCTAGGAAATACCAGCTAAGCTGAAAGAACCTTGCATGAGATGCAATCATTCCAGCCCTCAGCTGGGCAAAGTCCATTTGATTTAGCAGGCTGGCACTGAAACTGCATGAAGGCATTCTTCAATTAAACCAGCTCTGAAAAATTATTTTCACACAGGAGTGGAAATCTTTTAACAGCCTTCAAAGCAAACCAGTTTCTCAAAAGGTGAACATTACATTTTATTTAAACATACTTTCAAACAATGCTTTATCCCCCAAGGATGAAGCTGGAGCCCAGCCTCAGCTCCCCATGGAAATGTTTTTCAATTAGTTACAATTTCAGAAAGAATACCCACTACTACTGCCAAACCAATTCTTCTCCCAAGACAATTCTGCCCTTTATGATAGCTACCATTCCCTTCAAGTAACAATTCTTTTATATTGTTTTAAGGAACCACGACAAAGCCCTTCAACAAGGAAAAGGATTTCCCCCTTAACTGAAAGTTATATCATGTTGTTCTGCAGTTCAGCATTACAGCAACATCTCATGGTACCAAGTGTTTTCAAAGTATTGGCAGAGGCCTGTTTTGAGAACTGCCACGGGGGAGAGACTGGGGGGGCTGTCAGAGGAAATCAACCTGAAGTCCCTGGCACAGCTGCACGTAAGCACAGCCACTTACTCAAAATTTTCACAGACTTCAGTCAACAATGGCAAAACTTATTTAAAGTTAAAAGCCTCTAAGAATGGATTAGTCACAAGCAGTCTTTCATTTCAAAAGCATCTGACTGCAAAAAACTTGTCTTCTAATACTGCAATCTATAAGAAATTCATCCCATAAATAATAAAAAAATAAAAGCTGTCAGCATTGAAACACTTACAAAGCACTCCCCTTTTCTCACATTAAGATTTTCCAATTAAGTTAATAGTTTAAATGGCTAAGCATGTTCCTGCTCAGGACAGAGAGAACTACAACTCCAAATAAATTGTCTGTATGGTTCTAAACCAACGACTCATTACAAACTTTTTAGAAAAGAAATCTCTTTGTAAACTCCACTAGATAGAAATTGTATTCGGCCTGTACCGTAAGAATTCACGTCCTTTTCATTTCAAAATCTTTGGGTTTGTGACCCTGGATAATCTTGCCCAAAATAAAAAGTGCTCCAACCCTTTCTATAGATACAGGATACAAATTCCCTTTGCTTCAAACAGATCTCTTCATTTTCAATTTATCACCTTCCAATTTTATTTATAGTCTCCTAGTACCTATTTAGAAGAGGTTTAGTATTATCAGGTGACATGCACACAAATAACCCAAACTAGAACTTCATTTTTCCAAAGTAGTCTGCAATTGCTCATAGATGATAGGAAAATTTCTGTGATACAGCTGCAGTCTAACTTTTTATGGCTATTGTTTCCAAAATAATTTTGGCCAGACTAAAAGTGTCAGGATATAATATTCCTGCCACATTGAATAGCTGTCTTTAAAGAGGGCAATGTTACCTCTGCTATTCAGTGTGGAAAACCTTACTGGAGATATTTAACCAGCAAAAGTCTACCTTGCTAGAAAAACTCAGAAACAACACTCGCACGACACACCACTTGAAAGTGAAACATTCCAAATGCAGCAGGTCACGGACAAGAAGGGTTGGGTAAAACGTCTGTCTCCAGACTTTAAGCATCTGGTGCACTCCTGAACTGCAGAAGTTAAAACCACAGTATTCTGTGCATTCCTGATCCATCAATGTGTTTGACTGGTTCGATCAGCAGCTTTAAAGAAGAAAGAAAGAAGATAAAAGTACCTGCTAAACTTAAGGTGTTGAGGACAAACTGGGTACCATAAAAAATAGTAAAGCAGTGTTCTTCTCTGTGTCTTGCTTTGCAACGTTCAAAGTCCTTTGAATTCTTTCCTGGGCGAATTTCTTTTATTTCCATCAGATCCACTGAAAGGAAACAACATTCAGTCAGTACAAGTGCAGAGCCTGAAATGGTAAGATGGATAACTCAAAGTATGCACACACATATAAAACAGCTATATGTATAAAAATGAAGATCTGTATTGGACAAGAAAAGCAAATTGTACCAGCTTGCAATCCATAAATCCACAAGTAAATAGTAAGAGACAACAGTAGAGAAGGACCAGAAGAAGAAAAATGACCTGTCATATTTTTATTATTTCACTATCACTGATTATCCATGGACAACGTGCATACACATGGCCCTTTGGGTCACAGAAAATATGATTTCACAAATGGCATAAACTCTAAGCAAGTAATTTCCAATTGCCATGACAACTGTTCAGAAACAAAAAAGAAAAGATATAATTCTATCTTACCCACCTAAAAGTTACGTATATCTTAAATATCCAGCTGACCTTGTCAGGTGGTACAGTCACCAGTACTTTCAAGAAAAATATTTGAACTAGTAATATAAAGAGAAAATTGAGCTTAATAATTAAAATGCGTGTGAGTTTTCTCATGGCCAGCTCCAGAGAGATCTGTGTTATTTAACATAACCTGTTGTATCGCTTCCACCTCGCTGCTCTCCAGAGAACACAGGTATGCACTGGAGCACAGCAGAATGGGAACGCTGCACAAGCACACACTCTCCCAAGTCAGCTCCCTTTTCTGAAACCCTTGCTACAGGGCCTGCAGAACAGGAGTGAGACAGCACTGAAATAGAAATATGTGTGCTCTCAAGATAAGATACTTATTAGAAAACTGAGGAAGTGGTTTTGCTCTGCCTGTGGACCAGAGAAATAAACAGCTCCTTCCACTGCTGGACAGTCTTGTCTTATGAGCTACAGGATGAAGAGCGAAGAAAAACATTTCATGGCTGCTCTTGAAATGTGTTTATCAGACCTAGCAAGATCCAGGGAAAACAGCTGAGGGTTTCTGTCCATGCATTTAAGAATGCCACAATATAAACCCCCTGTTTTAAATGAGCACCTCGTCAGTAACAGAAGAGCATTAATAACATAATGAAACAGCAGCTCTGCTGCCAGCGGAGGGTGAGCTGGACCATGGTAAAGCTTCCACCTGTGTAATGCTGCATTTCTATGATGTCAGTATGGACAGACAAGCAAGAAGTTCATCAACAAAATCCTGATAATGAAACATTAATTCATCTTGGAACTTCTTATTCTCTGCAAAGTACCCCAGGCCAGACTTCTACCAGACACTCCTTTCTCACAGTCATTAAACAACTTACACTGTGAAAATTAGACCTCTGAGGTTAACCTGAACTAATCATAGGATACAAGCATCCTTCGTAAATGAATTTTTCCAAGCATCATTATTCTCAAAGTAGAGGTCTTAATGTCTCAGCCTCCCTCTCAAACCATGAAAACATCTCCTAAGATCTGCATATCTGATTGGTCAAGACCCCTAAATTTAGATGCAAACTTCTAAAAGAAATTCACATTGTGCCTATAAATGACCAGGAACCAAAAGCTCCTAATAATGATTCTGATCCCCTTAGCATTCAAAGTCTCACTTAGATCCCTAAAGATGTATCCAAATTACCATCCTAAATGTAACCATCTAAAAAAGTTGATCTTAAGCCATCAACTTACATTAATATCAGCAGAGGAGAATCAGAATGCAGAGATAGAAAGTACCCAAATAGAGAGGGGAGGAGATTGCATGGCTGCAGTAAATGGCATGGGACTGCACACCAGGCTGGCTCACTCTAACCATTGGCGAGTGCAACCTCAGTCACCTCTTCTGCTTTCCCTTCACCCAACAAATCCCTGCTGAAAAACACAGTTTTAACTTCAAAGTGAATCACACCTTTCCCTTCAGACTCCTGTAAATCCACACACATGAACAACACAACAAAAGGCCCTCTCAAAGTACAAACTAGAAGCAGCGATAAAAGAGATTTCACAACCTGCATTGCTGTTGTCATTTCCAGGGGCTCTTACCTCACACTGACCTCTGAAATAAACACACAAACTTACCCAACGTCTCCCCTCAGTTGCACACACTCACTAAAGTCCTTCTCCTTGCATTACAGCTTTTCAACTCCACCATCCCCTTCTCCTGCATGACCCTATGTGTATATATATAGAGGCACAAAGATTTTTGCGTGCACAGACATATTATTGTTTCTCCAACTGGTTTTTCAGAAAGATTTTCACTATAACCTAATTGCTAAACATTCAGTAAATAGAGGAATGGTTCAGCAAGAGAATAAAATTGGGTTAAAGAGAGGTGAAAGAAATATTTATATTAAAAAAACTCAAATTCAAAATTTAACATCCCTATTCTTCTCAGGCAACATATTCTATACATCCTACAAAAAAAAAAGAAACATGTACAAAACACAAGTTTTATTAAACATTCTTTAGTTTTTTACAGAAATAAAGATATAATACATATTATAGTTTCAGAAAATTAATAGAAACTACCTGTATGTACTGTAATGACATTTCATAGCATTGGTTAGGACGTATTTACATTATTGAAAGAAAAGCCAATTTAGAGAATCAAAGGGAAAAAACAAAAATATGAATACCAAGCATTAATTCTGGTCTTGCACTAAGCTCTGTGTCCTCCACAGGTAGTCTGAAGTCGCCTGGCACCCTCCATGTGATGCCCAGTAACTCCAGAATGGCTGATTCCAACCATACTGAGAAAGGAGCAGGCCAGGAAAAGCTACAACATGTTTCAGACTCCGATTAGTAAATCAACTGTACCAATTTAGCAGTTACGTAGTAACTGGGAACTTTCTATAGCACAATCTGTCACTGAACAATTAAAATGTCACTTCATACCTATGCCAGAATTGCAGGCACAGCACTTCAGACACTCTATCTTTGTACTGCCTTGAACTACTGGAGCTTTCCTCCTTCTCAATCCCACACGCAAATTGCAGAGCCATATCCTGCCCTGGCTTCACAGACACATACTCCTGGGGCCTCATACACCCAAAAAAGCACAGGCGTGGATAGATGCACCTTGCAGAGTCAAATCAAATCCAGTGTACTTGCAGGTGCAATTTCCACAAGAAAGGTGAAAGAAGATTAAAACATTTCCTAATGAAACATGAATCAAAGTATGCCCTGTAGAGAAAATGACTCACATCCAGCAAGACAAGAAGAGCACTCTCCCAGCACAGCCAGTCCCCAGCCAAACAGTTTACAGAAGTCTAGTGCCACTCTAAAAATCCACAATTAGTTTATATTTCATCCATTCCTTGATGTGACTATTTCCCCAGGTTGAAAGGATCTCCTTAGCAGCCTCATCAGTCACGGATTGATTCTGACAACTCCCTCAAGTGGCTCTTTAAGGAGACCGGACTCCAAGGCACCTTCAATTACCATCCTGTCTTAGGCTCTGATCTGGATGTGCATTCGAGGCAGTTCAGAGCCTGAAGCTGCCGAACTTCAGCTCCTGCTGCTGTGTGTTGTTTGGTAAATCAGTGAATTCAATGGATCATTACACTACTACATAAATACTGACTGCACAGATCTGCACTAAGATACTGACTAAGACTGCACAGACTAATTGCTCAGTGCCTTCCAGGGCACCTGCCAGAGCTCTTTATTGCCATGAACTTAACAATAAACTTTTGATCCTCGACATCTCCACTGATCTCCATTCAAATAACCCGGAAGCAGTGATGATGTTCAGCCACATACTTGCAGGTACAAATTCCTGTTATATTTCCTTCGGTCACACTTGGGGGCAGATGGTAAAACAGAACCTGCGTTTCACTTACAGCACGTGCTGTGCAAGCTGAGGGGAAGACATGATACAAGATAATGAAAGGTAGAAAACTATGTCAAGAGGAGAACTGCAAAAAAAATTTACATTGTTATACACAACACTGTGCTCCTCAGTGCCCAGTGAATGAAGAAAGCCTTTAGTATCCTTTTACAAATGTACTTCACGGTGGTTAGTGAGGACAACGGCTCTGCTCTCACTTCTGCAGAATTAAATATTAACTACACAAGGTGTGTTTTAACAGCCTCTTTTTTTCAGAGCAGCAATGAAACACAAATCATGTGTGACTCTAGAGGGAACAAGGTGAGGCTTCTCTCAGAGGACAAAGTCACAAGAAAACAGAAATGTTCTGCAGCATGGCAGTCCAGATGTGGTAGGGAAAGTAATGCAGCTCATATAAACAGAGATGTTTACTGAGACATTCAGTGGCCCAAGGAAGTCATTACAGATAAGCCACAAAACTTCTGAAAACACAGTTACAAGGATGAAACATGAGAAACAGTGTGATGCACCTTGAGAAAGCACCCGTGAATACCTTTCCAAGGGGTCCCCTGGGGATTTAGCTGAGTGACTGACATAAGGTTTAGAGAAGTGCACCTTTTAAACCCACAGGGTTTTACGTAATCAGGTCACATAGAGCTGTCATGTACAGTAACAACAAATTACTACTAAATTCATAACTTCTCACTGGATTGCTCAGTAGAGCACCATGTTACAGTGCTTCCCAGGCTGAGCTCTGAATTCAAGGGGCTGTACACCTGGCTACTGTTTTCATGTAAAAAATTAAACGGCACCTCCACAAAATGACATAAGAATAGGGTAAAATTTACATATGCGCCCATAAAAGTTTACATTCTGCTCCATGCAACAAAACAAAACAAAAACTTTGGCATATAAACCTGACTTTGGGGAAAGGATGGAGTACCTACATCTCACACTCACTTCGATCAACCACTTTAGGGGTGCTCAGGTCTGTGCAGTTCATTCCATCCCTGTTTTGCTGGCTGGCCATGACAGGAAGTCTGGTCGTTGTAAGTTAGCATCAGACATTGCAGAACTGAGCTGCTAAAGGGAAGACATTGTTTGAAAAGAGCTAGAGGCTACACATGTTCATTTTTTCATTTGACCACAGAAACCAAGCTCCATGTACTCAGCTGAAGACTTACACAAAGATCCCCTGGCTAACAACTGAAATTCAGTCATTTCAAAACACACCAAAAAAAGGTGAATTTTAATGTTCCTTTGTAAAGCTACTCTACAAAAAGCAAGAAGTGGATTCACTTTTGCAGTGACATACTGTTCTTTAACAGATTCAGAATACAGAAAGCAAATGACAGAATAGAGACTCAGGTTTTTCCATGTGAGTTAAGTTTATTTATTACTTCATACAGAAAGAGCAGTTTCACAGCTGTTATATTATATAATTTTTTTCTATACATGGCCTTCTGATACTTTAAACTTATTTCTTATTATGTGCTTGCACAACTAAATCATCACTAGATATTTTCATTATGGAGTTTTTTGCAATAAATAAAGAACATGAAAAAACCCAGGTGATCTTTCTCTTCCAAAAATTAAGGGATTAAAATATGGTTTATATCATTTTACAAAAGCAGGTCACCTCTTCACATGAAAAAAAATATTAAATTCCTAGGTATTCAAAAACAGAAAAATCATTTTCTGCCCTCAAACAGACTCTTCCTTGAAATGAGCATGCTTGTATTACAGAGAATCACACACTTGCACATTCAAGGATGGCACTACAGATTACTGAGAGTATAAATTCTCCTGGCTGTGAATCATCCTTTCACTCAAGGGATTCTTGGAAGAATATGAAGAAACTCACACATTTTCCAGTGACTAATCCAACTCTAGTCACCCTGAACTTTCCCTTAATAATTGTCCTGAAAGCACTTTGCTTCTGAGAAAGAATGGAATATCTGTGAGAGATCAGCTTCCTGGAGATTTACACCTCACCACCTGCTTGCTCTGCAAGCTTAAATATCGTAACTTTGGGCCCTAATTTATTCATGTGCATACAAATGCTATACCACAATTTGGGAGGCCTTATTTGGGAGTTCTGGAATGTCCTCTCAGACAGGTGTCAGCCACACAGACATGTGTCTTAGCAGAGTCCTGGCAAATCCTGCCCACCCTTGGCCACCTCTTCCTTCCCCTCTGCTTGTCACTGCTGTCCCAGTGTGCACAACACCTCCCACGGTGTGGCCAGCCCGGGACAGTCTGAGGTGCGGAGAACCAACCCCGGGTGTGTGTGACCCAAGGGCCCCCACCCAGACCCACGCACAGTTGTAAAGGTTAAACACACAATAAAAATACACCAGCAGAACCACAGAGAGGCAACACACTGAGCAACAGATGATGCTGGCAAGTCACAGCTTCAGTTACCTACCCAGTAAGCACGGATTAGTTTCTGCAAGAAAAGAGCCCATTACAAATTAAACAAGCAAATCAAATCCCTCTGTACAAGGAAACCAAACTTTGCCTCTCTCAAGCAAAAATAAGTTCATTCTCTCAAATGCCTGTCTAGGTCAACAGGTGAGACTAACCTTGGAATTTAACTGCTTAACACTAGGCTGTGGAAACATCACCTCAAACTTATTTCGCACACAGTCAGAAATGCAGCAGCTCTTGATCTACTGTTGAAACAGCAGATCCTTCTCTAAAGGACACAACCAGCCTGTGTTCTTTCATTTAGGCGAAAATACAGAGGTTGCTCCCCAGTTCCTTTTTATTAGAAATTCCTTTTGTATATGGCAGCTCAAGTCTTTCAAAGGGCCAATGTAAAATCTCCAGTACTTGGACACTGTGCAATCTGAACCACACAGTGAAGACAGAGATTGTTTAAACCAGATTTCCTACCCTTTGTAAATCCTCACTTCTTATCCCACCAAACACCAGGATCTAGAAAGAATTTCCTAAAGTTTCTCATCCAGAGAAATACATCTGCACTGAGGAGGAAATAGCCTTAATTTTAGCAACTCTTTCACTCTATCCTAAACAGAAATGCTGGCAGGTTTTTAACAAAAAGGGCCTTTTCATGAGCAATGCAATTTAAAATACACAGTAGTACCACTTTGGGGCCCATGGGGTTGTGTAAATATTTATATAAGTATAGCTAATCCTACATCTCTCCCTTGCCCCGGTCAGTTTATTCCAGAATAAGAGTAGCTGCCTTTTTGTTATTGTGAGGCTTAACTTAAATGACTTCCAAAATAATACTAACCAAACTTGAAAAAGGTCGTTGTAATAATTATAATCAACTCTAGCTTAGAGGAATTTGAGTGTTCTTCAACCATTTACAGTCCATCAGCAAGAAAATCAGCACTAGGACATCCAAAATTCCCAACATTATACAGGGCAGTCAGGGAGAGAAAAAAAACACGTTTTTTTCTTGATCTCCAAAGGGAGAGTATTAAAATAAAGTATAAAAGTTGGACTCCATCTTCGCTATCTATTAGCAGCCTATTTTTGTGTCCCAAAGTTAAAGAACTCTCTTCACGATCTGATTTAGAAACACAAACCCATAGCAGATGCAAACACTGAGTTTTCTGCCTTCTGTAAAGAGCAGTTGCCAAACCTGAGTTAAAATAGCACACACGGAACAGGAAACCATCTTAACTTTCCCACTCGTACTGAATATTAATTCTTTTTGGACTGACACACACGCAAATAGCGACCATTAAGATCATATAATGAATATTAGGTTTTGTACAGCATAAGTGTTTAATATATTATAATACTTGAGATGATAATTTTCTGCCCTCAACCACTTAAAAAAAAAAAATCAAACAACAAAAATGTGGGTTTTATTTGTCACAAAGTCAACACAATTCACCAGCATATATTTGGGGTCATTCATACATCCATATTCAAGAGGCTACTCCATTCAATTATCAAATAGGAAAGCTTCAAATCCATCATTTTTCCACTTTTCATGCAAAAAGAAAGCCTGAGTCTCAGTCAAAAGAAGCAACAGTAACATACAAATAACTAACTAACTAAATAAATAAAATACTTCCTTCCTCTTCAGCAAAAACACTGCCAGCAAGTTAAAACTGCAGTGACTTTCATTTCTAGTAGACCAGATATGGTTCATGGTGAGTTGGAACAACTGTTCATTTCATATTCTGGAACAATATCTGCAAAATACAACTTCTTGGGGCAGATTCGTTGCTTTTTAAGACAATAAAATGATATTTTGCGTATTTCTGCTCTAGACTAGGACATATTTTCAGACCTAAAGTTCCCATCGTTATATACGTCACTGAAGTGTTGCTCAATTAAAAAAACTGCTACAGTACTACAATGTTGGTGGAGAGGCAGATGGCTTTTGGGTAAGTCATAGGTCTGGAGCAATATTCCCTGTTCTAGCAATGCCTGCCTGTGGATCTGGAAGCCAAGTCATTACCCTGCAGGATCACCCAGGTTTAAGAGTCAAACTACAATATTCACCTTCTTTTAAAAGCATTAAAATCCATGCATAGAGCAAACTAGTTACTTTATTACCACAAACACACACTACCCCCAGGAAGCTTTGATAAAAGGTGATTACAGGACAGGACTTAAAAAGTTGACCCCAACATCTGGAATGCACGGTCTGTTCAGCTTTAAATTTGTCCCCTCTGGGCAAATGGCTACGACAAGACTTCAACTACACAGTCAGAGATTGGTTAGGCCAGAGGACTCTGAGGTCTCCTTCCCTCACTGAGTGGTCATTTTGTGATATGTTTTAATCTTATTGCTCTGTGTGTAAACCCCAGGCTTTATTTGCTAAACGATATTCAAGCACTGCTCTCATAACTGAATTCTACATGCCCTCTCAGGACTTCTTTCTTGGCACAGTACCAGCAATACACTTGTAGTTGCATTCACACACATCATTATAGCAAAGGATAATTACCCTCATTTGTCACATGAGAAATGGAAGATTATGATCCAGAATATCTGGTAATTAGGGTGTCCAGACCTGTTTGCTTTTTCCCAGGATACTGAATATGACCATATTTTCACCACTAGTGATAAAAACATCCTCCCAGACAACCAGTCTTTATTTCCACTATATCACATTTCCAGTTGCAGGTCCAGTCTCCAAAAGGAATGAGACAGGAACCAATAGAAAGAGTAGAAGAGATTTAATACCTGTAAATCAGGAGCATGAAGATAAACTGTTCAGACAATCCCAAAATCATGCAAATTCTCAGTGCCTATTTCCGCAACCTTACAGACCAATGGGTGTTTAACTTACTGTGTATTTACCAAAAAACTGAAAAATCTAAAATTTCTAAAAATCCACACCTCAACAGACTAATAAATGATTCTGGCATTTCGGACAAACTATTCAATTCCTATATTGAGGACAAACACCATGTTTACAATAATTTTTAAAAAGTTACCATAGAATCACATGCAAGCACTGTAATTACATTACACCACCCTGAGCTGCACAAATCACAGAAAGCCCAGGCTGAGCTTTCTTGGCATCAGTTGGGTTCACAAGAACTGAGGCTTAGTCTCACTTTATTCTTCTATTCCAGTTTTTGCAGCCCTATCAAGCCTTACACTCTCCTTCTATTTCCTGACCTTGTTATAAATAGTGTGTTTAGTTAGTTCCAATATCAGCTAAAGAGACAATACCAACTCAGGCCCTTGAGACCACCTCATATCTCACAGCTTCATCCTCCTAAGTAATTGGTACTTTCCAGTAATGGTCTTAAATAATGACTTCTATCCTGAAACAGCAAATTGCCCAAGAATATCAAAACGTGAATTCCGTTTCCTTGTATTTGAAGGTGTTTGGTTGGTTCTTTTTTCTTTTTAGAGAGAGAAGTGGTAAAGAATAATTACTCACTTGAATTTATAAGACATAATGATAGAAAACAGTCTGTCAATTCAGAGAACACAAACACTATCATATTCAAAGATGAAAACTTTAAGAACAAGACTAAGGATAATAGCATGCTAATCATATTTAAGTAATGTTAGAAACCTAAATAATGAGCTGCAGAAGATTCTTCATCTACATTGCAACAATTCAAAATATTCTCAGCAAATTATCAAACTCTTTCAGCCAAAAGCTTCATAACGTTAACAAAGGCTTGTTAAATTAATATTTGACAAGTACATCAATTTATTAGTAACTCCAAGTTCAGGTACACGTTGCAAATACTCACAGAAACCTTCAATCTTGTCAGCTGTCTTGCTCCATGCTACCTGCCTGGTTTCCATTATGACTTGAATAGTCCTCCTTTCTGGGCTGCTCTTCTTAAGACTGAATATTGTCATAACAGTTCCCAGTTCCAAGGTCCTTTTGATCTGGCTTTTCTCATACTCGGGCAGCACTCCATAGTCTATATTCTTTCTGGGCATTTTTTCTCTTTAATCAAACTTTTATCGTCTTCAGTGTTCTGAAGAGAAAAAATATAAGAAAGGAGAGAAAATTCAATATTTAAAACAGCATTTTCATTTCTTTAAAGATCACATTTATTTAGTTAGATACCTAACAGAGACTCCTGCCCATGCAAATGCAAGGCAGGTACATGGCCAACATTAACCCTTGCTGAAAGGAGATACAAACAGCCTTCACAGAGGGCAGTTCCAGCAACATCAGCTTGTGTAAACTCTTGCACTGTATTAGAATTTAAACCTGGATGAGACCTACATGAGAATGTAAACCAGGTAACTGTTCTTTTGAGAACTGTAATGAGGGGAAAACACGAGTAATACAAAGTGCTGGCAACATCTAAAAAGTCTCAGTTTTTGCACTTTTAAAACTTCATAGCTCTGTTTCTCATACACAGTCTACCTTTTCTTACCCACGTGTTGGGTGGCAGATATTTCTGTGCATACACTTGGCACACATCTCGGCACAACGCAGCCAAAAAAGGGATACGTACAGAGCAGCTCTCACAAATACTAGCAAGTTTCTGTGCTCTCTGGTCTCCCACATCACTGCATCAAACAGCTAATTACGAGCCTGATCACTCCTCAGTGAGATTATTTACAAACAGGATGCTCTGCAACCTGCTCTTTTATACGTGAATGAGTACTACTGTCACACAAGTCGCAGTGGTTGCTGCTACACGGCTCCCAGCCATCCCCCTTAACCCCATCCCTGAGCAGGACAGGTTTAAAGAAGCTCTGTGCATGCAGCCACCAGCCACGGCGTCTCCTCCGCTTCTCTTCCTCTCTCCCCAGACCACTGCTCTCTATCACAAGCAGTTTCAGTTTCCGTGTTCATGGCCAATTCGACCGTGGCACTTCTCGCTTCCCCTTCGTAACTTCTGCCAGCCCTCGCCCCCTCACCCCGTGTCACTGTCTCCTGACTGCTCTTTGCTGCTCCCTCTCATTTACAGCACTAAATCGCCTTTTAACATCGTGTCACCAGCTGCTTTAGGAGCAATCTCTCTGACTTTGAAGCTGTCCGGTGCAATCTTTCTAATCCCTTTTTGAATTCTACCACTTCAATAAACACTTTTTTTTTTTTTTGAAGGTTAACAGAGAAGCCACAACACTCCCTTCTTACCTCTGCACTGCCCACCGTGAGCCTGAAGTGCTCTACAGCAGGAACCATCTCACTCCATGGTTTGCAAAACATGATTTGGTGTTTTATATTGGCTCATTACGTTAATAAGAAAATGGAGTATTCTTTCCTTACACCGCTGAAAAAATTTACGTATCCCAATCCTACAACTGGGAGGGAGTGAACAACTTTGAAGTGTCACAAGCAATAGCAGATTTATTATTTTCTTTTAGCCATAATGTAACTGATCCTTTTAGACTACCTGAAGATAATCAGATAATCATTTAAATTAGGACGGGCTTGAACCTAAAAAGACAGCCATGGTCATCTTGTCTTGCTACAATGATTTGTAATAACAAGAAATGAAAAGAGGTAAAAATAAAAAATGAAATTAAAATTTTTGTAGACTATCTGTTTTCCGACAAAAAAAAAAACAGAAACCCTGTAGTCTCACTTTGCTCTTTTCATTAAGAATCATAATTTGGGACAAGGTTTAAGCATTTGAGCAACATTACACTGAATAATAAAAAACCTGAACTTTTAAATGAGCATAGATTTTCAAGAGGTGATAAAATATACATCAGCTCTGCCTTTTACAGTACAAGGTATAGCTGTTAGATGAAATGTGATTTAGAACAAGAAAAGAAGTTCCTAAATACAGCTATTCAATAACAGGCAATGCGGCCGGTTTTTTGAGAGATAAGTCCCTTAGTACAAAGGAACTGCCTCTCAGAGGTGGCTTCTTAAACAGTTTCTGCTGAATGTAATATACTGGACTTCCCCTTTTAAAGGAGCTCTTTCTCCCGAAACCAAAGAAAACAGTGGATTTAATCTAACGTAACTCCTAAGTCATAAGCCAGGTTTTTTACTTAAGGTGGAAAGAACATCGCAATATTTGATCAACCTAACTGGCCACTGTTTTGGCTACCTGCTCCAGTTTAAGAGTAATATCACAGAGAGCTGCCTAATAGTAAAAGAACTAACAGAAGCCCTTGGCATCAGACCTCCAAACATTAGGAGTTGTCTTACACTCACCCACAGGTGCCCCCTCAGCCTTCATTACACCCATCACTGCACAACTATTTGAATTAACAATCTTTCTAGCCATTCATGCAGCAGAATTCTGTGAGGACCTTCATCACCCCATTACCTGGATGCCTCTAACCCAGCAGAGTGTGAACTACAAGATGCTGTGTGTAATAGAAGCATCACTGCTCTTCTCCTGAAAAGTTATTTAAGCCTAAATTGCAAAGATCCAGCATCGCTTACAGGACTCAGCAAGTGAGTTAATAATCACTGAAACATGCCATAAACTGTAGCTTAGACACAAACATGACTCTTTCCCTTTGACTGCAGGAATTACAGGAGCTAAATTTTGAAGGTGTACCATATGCAGAACTTGGATCACGTGTTGCTGTTCGTGTAAGACCTGTTCTGATAGGTTTTAATTGAAAAGCCTGACTGATTTGGACTAAAAAGTCTAAAAGACACACTGCAAGTAACCAAGTGAACATGGACATGAAAAAACCCAAATTCTATTTAATCTGTCCTGTCTATCTAGTTTTACTTCATTTACTTCAGACTTTAACAAACAAACCCTTCTTAGCGGTTCAATGTACAGCTCGTAACACTCTTCGTGATAACACAGAGAGGAAAAAGCTTAGAAAAGGCAAGCTATAAATGTACAAGCTACCAAAGAATATCTCGGATAACCACTGATGAATCCATAGTCTGTTATAATTTCACCCATATGACGCAGCAGGTGCTTTCCAGACACACAAAGTTAACCAAGAAGTGCAATCCAAAGTTTGACTCCAGCCAGTTTCTAAATTTTCCCATGTGCTCTGGCCATTGCAAAAGGGTTGTTACATCCTCTGCCCTAAGCTTGCCTCACGACCCTTGCGATGCAGCTGCTGCCCGCAGAGCCCCGCGGCCTGGCGGGGCGAGCAGGGGAGCGGAACAGCCGCAAGACTGTGCCCATCTGCCCCGGCCCGGCCGGGCCCTCAGCCCGGGCAGGGCCGCGCACGGCTGGGCTGCTGTCAGGCACTCGCCACACTGCCAAGGTTTCCTTCCTTCTTCTCCGTCAGGCTGGGCTGCGGCGGGGCCCGGCTAGGCACAAGGTGTGGGGTGGCAGTGCCCTCTCAGGGAGCCCCCAGACTCCCTTGTCCCCTCCAGCCCAAGTGCCCGCCGCCCCTTGGCACGGCTGTCCCTGACCCCTCGCTGCACCCCGGCCCTCTCCTCGATCCCGCGCATCTCCCGCCTGCTCTCCCCAGAGCCTCCCTCACGCCGGGCTCACCGCNCGCTGCCGCTCCCGTCCCGCTGGTCCCGCGGCGCCTCTCGGGGCTCCGCTTCTGCCGTCACCGGGAAGGGGCGGTGCCACGTGACCCCGCGGCCACCTCGGGCGCCCATGGCGCGGGCTCCCCTCAGCCCGCCGGGCACCGGCCCTGCCCTCCCCGCGCCCCCCTCAGCGCCCAAGCGGGGCCGGGACTCCTCGGGATTCTTTGACCCGTGCCTCCACCTCCCCTGGGGCTGCTGTCAAGGCGAGCTCCCGGCTGCCACTGCCCCCGCAGGGCCCCGTCCCCACAGCCGCCCCCTGAGGCGCGGTGTCCCCTCTGCCAGGGCGGGCTGCCCCGCCGCTCGGCGTTGATGTTCTGCTCGTCTGAGGAGGGCGATTGAGCCTTAGGAAAAGGCTCTACAACTTCACTGTCGCTGGAGTTACCTTGCGAGTTAAAATTGACTCCAAGCGATCCGCTGCAATTGTAGCGCACCTCAGTTTAGGAGTGGCAATGCTAATAGTGTTTCCCAGATTGGGATGCAGAAGAATAGTGGTAGGACGACATCCTGCTTGCAGGTCCAGCTCTGGTGCAGCCATTCAACTTGATGTATCCGTCTTGCCCCAGACCAATTTGATAAAGCTGGGGAAAATTCCTACACCCACAGGCAGAGCGACAAGGTCATCACAGGGAACAAGTCATGCCAGGTCAGCAGACACCAAAACAAATGCCCAGAAACCAAAGCTAGGGATGCCACAGCACTTGCAGGGAAGATCTTGGCCATTTCTGCAGGGGCTGTGCCATGTTACAGTGGCAGGTCCTGTATTCCAAATGCCAATTCCCAAACATCGCTGTTAAGTCTCATAGAGATGATTCTTCATCTCTCCTGCTTCCAACACTGGTGGCTGGCACAAAGGAGTGAAAAGCACAGGTCTTTTAACGGACTGATCTACTCTATTGAGAGGAAAGATAGTTTTCCATAATTTCAGTCAGCATTATAAATGGTTGAACAGTAGCCAGACATTAATTTATACTTTTACCCTATATGTGCAGAAACTACTGAAACCAAATGATACCTGCAATGGAGTTCTGCACCAAATGCCACCAGCAATACTACATGGCTACAGAGAAGGAGAAGCAAATGTCAATTGTGTCCAGCTCTATTGCAGAAGAAATTTGGGAAACTCTTCCCAAAAGGAAACTAACAAGCTTTTATCATGGTCAAAAGTACCAAAGGGTTTCAAATAAGTATGACTTATCAGAACAGAACTGAAGAACACATTCAAAATATACCACCACAAAAGGAAGAAAAGCCTGAAACCCGATACCTGGGAAAGGTGTGGTTCGTTTTAAATGCAAAACAAAAAGATGATTATTGCAATCTTATCATTGTTTGCTATTTCGTGAAGACTTTTCACATTTTTCCAGATGTCTAACCTGGGAAAAGTTTCTCTCTTTATAATATGTGACTCAGTTACAAACTCACAGAACAACATCTTACAGGAGCCATGACAGTTAATGAATGAGAATAGCAGAATATATATTAATCACACCACGGTGTCTCTCCCATACGTTATTTTTAGCTCTTCATCTTTAAAGTTTTCAATGTTTCATGTTGAAGCTGCCTTTGAAATTGTGTGAACAGTGGCAAAAAGCAAGAGCCAAGCAGCCAATTTCCTTAGCTGCAGAAGCTAATACCCAAACATCCATTCACACCACGGAGAGCTGAAGGGTGCAGGTGATCCTGGGCATTTTACAAACAGGAGATGACAGTATTCACTTAATGCCAGCTGTCAGATCCAGGAGTCATCTGGGTCCATTGACAGAGAATCCAAGTTCAAGCGAATACCAGCCCCAGCAGCCCTTCCTGGTTCTGCTTTGCTTGGCCAGGTACCAACAGTCTCCTCACCAGTCATATGGCACAGCTTCAGCACAGGAACCACCCTTGAGCAACCCAGAAGCCACACAGGCACAGAGTTGCTCATCTTTATGGTATTTAGAGCTGTGCTGCAGTAGTTAAAACACTGCTGCAAAGAAAAACCTTGGTCTGGACCTACTTGTGGTTGTGCCTCAGTGGTGTTTTGGAAGGACAAATAAAACCTACCAACTCCCAACATTTCTTGCATGACCTTAGACTTACCTGATAAAACTCTCTTAAAGCTGAAGAGTCGTTATATAGCCAGAGAAAATATGTATGTTGGAGAAAATCATAGCTGCAATAACATTGGATCCTGTAACCTGCTGGAAGTAACAAAATCTCAGATGGAGTAAGTAATCCTTAAAACCAAACCAATAAAAGAGTAACTCTTAGAAACACCAGCTGTTACTCAGCACATTCACTAGACCCAAAATAAGAGTACTCAGACTTCCTCACAATCACAACAGATTGGAGTTATTATCAGAATCAGCGGCTCCGCCGTCCAACTTCCAAACCTCGAAAGTGAGAAACTTCCAGGCAGACGACTGAATTTCCTGCAAGGATTATGGATCTCATAGTCACAGATAATTATCAGGTGACATCTTCATTCCTTTTTTGTAGAACAAAAGCCTGTAGATATACACTGAGGAGAGGTGTGGGAAAATTAGTTCTCTAAGTTGAAGAATCTGCCCCAGCAAAGCCTGTGTGTTTAAAAAGAAGAAGGTTAACCACTAGAATAAAATCTTCCTTCCTTTATTCTTCTTTCTTTTCAGTTTAACTTCCTTCTTACAATTTTTAAAGAAAAATTGAATATTGTTAAAATATTATTGTTAAAAAATTGAATTGTTAAAATATCACAATTCATACTATAAGATCTGAAAAGCGAGTTTTACATTTCATAAATCCCTCAGAAAGGGAATTTATAGTGTTCACACTGACACTTTCTTAATTAAAGCATTGAGAAGTTCAACCCTGTCTTGTATTTGGTAATGAAGCGTTGATTGCTTCCCCTGAAGAATAAAGCAAGACACCACGAAAGAGAACCACAGGACTGGCTAGGCAGCCTCGTGGGTATAATAAATAATGATGACAAAACTGGTGCCACTTCCTCACAGGAGCTACAAAGAAAATACAGATTTTGTGAAGAAGACAGAAGTTGAAAAGCTTTATCCCATCAATTGTAAGAAATGTTAAAGAGTGATTAGGAGGAACTAATATTTTAGAGGCTGTCACAGACATTTTCTAGCCAAAGGATTTACTAACCACCACAGTATCTGCATTCCTTAGCAGGATGTATGTTAGCTCAGCTAGATTTTCTGCTTAGAGCTGCAAAACCTAACCAGACGTTTCATAAAAAAACCTTAATTTTCAAGGTTTGCCTTTATGAACTTTTCATCTGCAGGAGTCAAGCTGATTTTAAACACATCGAGAAAACTCACATAGGTAGCAACAACTGCTGCAGTCTGGAGGAAAGAGGGGAAGGGAAGGACATCCCTCCCAGTGGCATTGTCACTGGCAGAGCAGTCCTGTGCCACCCCAGCTCCTCATGGCAATGGCTTCAGCTACTCTGGGAAGCCTTGATCAGTGTGAGTGATCATCTTTAGTGTATCAAGGGGCCTTTGTAGCCCAAAGCTGACCTTTGAGAACAATGTCCAGCTGTAGCAGCACAATTCAAGTAATGAATTTTACAGGGGACCCACCTTCAACACCATCACAGAATGTGGCAGGTCCAACATTCCCAGCACATCTTCTCAGCATAACAGAGCTCAGGCTCCCTGAGGAGAATCTCTTGTAGAAAGTGTTCTGGCGTGTACTTGGCTCCATTCTTATCAGAATTGCTTTTCAGTCTTGGTAAATTATTGTCACTTAATCATAATATTTAAAGTAAATATTGACTTAAAGTGAACTAGTAAGGTCACTAGGAGTAAAGCTGACATGAAGGAAGGGAGTTTGTACTTGTAAGTGGCTGGCCTGCTGCCTGCTGAAATGTTTGTCTGAGTCCTCAAATGTTGAGCTGCTCCTCAGTTCAGTCACCCTGTCCCTTGTTATTTTCAAGATCTGCATTTATAAAAACTTCTGAGGAGTTACTGCCCACTGGCCTCATATACAAAATACAGTGCTGTCCCTTACAATTTCTGTAACAATTTGCATTTGTAGATGTCAAAACAATTTTTAAAAAATAGTGGAAGTCATTATATCACATTTTCAAAGGCATCGGGCCCAGAGGGTGAGGCGGTTTGCCAAAGATCTCACAGCAGTTACATGCCTTGGGCAGATCATGGCTTCCAGGTTTTATCCTAATGTCCTGACTTTGGAATGGCATTTCCTCATAGCAAAGCTTGCTGTGCCAGAAGAAACCTTTTCATTTATCAGAATTATGTTTTCAAAAGTTTCAGTCGAGCGACAACTCTGCTGTGTGGTTTGGGATGCTCAATAAAAACCTTTTAAAAAACGTATGTGAAAATCTTTGAAACAAATGTCAAAGTGCATTTTTTATACACACACTAATGAGTTATTTACTCAGCATCTTGAGCCAGCTTTGGCTACAGAAAACACCAGTATGTTTAAAGGGCCTGCAATCCCACCTTCAGATGAAGAGTTAAGTATTACAGTCACTACATCCACAGTGATAAAGAGCCAGCAGCTCATTACCAGTACTATCAACAGTGAGTTGATACCAATGTTACAAGGCCTCAGCAGCAAAGGAAAACTGCAGAAGGCTCTGCAGAGAACCAGAGGAAATTTTCTCCTGCGCTTTTTAAGCCAATTACATCAAAATCTTTCATAAAAATAATGTGATTTTGAGTGGGAAGGACTGGCAGAAAACAGCATTTGACAATAGTTTCAAATGAAGTGAGTTGTAACTCAGCAAGAAACAGTCCAGCTCTGCCCCCTTGGTAACTTTCAGCCATTGATTTCTTTCCCTCCTCAGAGTAGCACCACGGGTGCGTTGAGGAGAGAAAAGGCTCTGTTACCATCTGCTTTAGCCTCCTGCTCTCACTCATTATCCCTGAAAGCCTGGAGAGGCTTAGGAAAGGGATCTTCAGGAAGGCTGGACACAGTGAGCAGGACTGAACTTCAGCCTTCAGCCACTGCTCTGAGCTCATCCCGGGGAGCCACAGGGGGGTCTCGCAGTGTGAGAAGAACACACACCAAAGCTTCTCTTCACGGTCATTTTCCTTCTTCCTCCCATTCTGCTGAATTCTTCTTAACATTGATTTTGTTACTGCTGGTGGAAGTTTTTCTGGGATCATAAAACAGAAATACTCCAGGTCTTTCTCTGCTTTCTACATGGCTAATTGCAGGGATTTATTATGGTGCAAGGCCTCCCCTCAGGGCACACAGGAAGGGAGGAGAAGTTCCCTGCATCTGTGCTCGCTCATGCATAGATCAGCTTTAACCTGACACATGCTACATCAGAAGAGTTTAGAAAAGCCCTCTAGTTAATCAAAGCACGAGAATTCTCTGGGGATGGTGAGAGCATGCTGGTCCTAATGCAGAAAACCATGTAATCATGTAAAAACACATGTCAAAATCTCACTAAAATCAAAATATGATTGAAAAATTAATGATATCCTTGAGTGATAATTTATGAATAGGGATAGAATGAGACAGACTCTTCGGGGGGATGCCTTCCATATGCCTGTGCCTTGGAAAAGCATCCATCTGGTTATATCTCCAGGATCAGCATATTTGTATAGAATGCAAATTGCTATTGCAACTGCTGTTATCTTTCTGCACTGTAGTCATAACTGAGTGAGTCACGTTAAAGGGTCAAAACCTTCTGTTCTACCTCTTGTGATAAGCATCTTTTCAGTATGCAGTGTTGGAGATCCTGTGTGCCAACAGATCAAGGTAGGAGCTGGTATGGGGTGATCTACAACCATGATCTGTACTAAGAGACTTCTGGGTATCCTGGGGAGGAAATTTACCTTTGCAGCTTCAGAAGAGCCTCAGTTTAGACAGCAAAAGACTATTTTTCAGAAATTCAGGCAGGTATCAACAACCCCATATGGCTGCTGATCTCAAATACATGTGCATGTGTATGTACAAATATAATATATATATTTATATATATATATATATGTAGAATCCTCTTATTTCATTTATCATATTAAAAAACATATATAAGAAGCCTTTCACCTCTCCAAACAGATTATATTTGTGCTACAAAATCAGAAACTTCACTATATGTTTGCAAACACCAGCTACCAACACCTCTCAATTACTAACATTTGACTGAAAATCTGAACTTAGACACTCTATGAGATGTTTAAAAAATAGACACAAAATTTGAACTCTACAGAGAAAAAACAGCAAAAAACCACCAACTTTCTTTCCATGGAAAATTTCTAACATGCTCCTCATTTAACAGGAGACCATGTCTAGCAAAAAGAACCTAGCAATGTGAATTTACAAGTGCTTATTTAGCCTGATCTCCAATTTAAAATAGCTTGGTTAACTTCAGCTGAGCATCCTGGACTTGTGTGTGCTTGTAATGATTGTAAAAATGTCACACACACATACAAAAATTGTTTCCTCTTTTCTTCTTAGACTGCACTAGTAATTTTTAAATACCACCCCCTCTTTCAAAAAAAATGCTTTTCAAATTTTCTTTATGATTAAGAAGCTCCTTTTATCCTGGAGCTAAGCTACAGAATATTTTACAGGAGAGAAGACAAAGGCTGGAACACTGAAGGCTCTGCCAAGTAATTTAAACCCAACTGTGTTCTCTCCAGAACCTTTCCGTCACACATGGGGAATTATTTAACCCCATTTTTGCAAAGGATAACTGCCCTGCTGAGCCTCAAAGGCAGCAATACAGAGCTTACCTTTAATCCTGTGCAGGATAATGAGTGATACACTGCTGAGATTAGTGAGGCAGTGTCAAACGGAGGTTTCTTCCTCTTTGTACTCTGATTCTCCCTGGGTAAAAGCACACTGTTAAGACCCTTTAAGCGTACAAAATCTCTAATCAAGTTTTCAACAGCCTGGGCCTTTTAGCTAATTTAAAATTTAAAAGAAAAAAAAAGTTGTCACCTTTGATGATACTCACTTCTTCACAAGGACAATTTTGTTATGACTGCTGCTAGCAGGGTGAAAAAAAAAAAACAAAACCAAAAAAAGTTCTAAGAAAAAAGTAGAACACTAATGCTAAAATATGTCCCTTGCAACCATCAGGACTCTCTCCTTTTCTAGCACCTGCATGGGCTGAGCCCTTTTCACACTGTCTCACTTGTATCACACATCGATAACATGGCAATGTGTTAATAATGCCCCCACCTGAGATCAGCCAACAATTGTAACAGTTTCTAGTTGTCTTAGGCAAATTTTGGATTCTTTGCTTTCCTGTTTCTAAACCTTTGGGATGCCCTTTCTTCCTGTTTTAATTTTTTTCAGTATCCAAGGGGTTTATAATTTACTTTTTTTACAAACACTAAGAGTCTCGGGGACTCTGCTGGTTGAGCTTTTAGGAAAATGTCAAATATCTTTAATCCTTAGGAAGAAAAGAAATCAAAACCCTGATAATTGAAAAAGCTCATGTCTGTTTTGATATATGCATTTATAATATATATGCAAACATTCAGCTTGTGTTCAGCCATGTGCTGTCAGGAAAAAATGGCTTAAGCATGGAACCAAGGATTTGAAAGTTAGACCAGAAAAGTTTGTTTGGTTTGTTACCCTGGAGGGAAATAAATTAAAAGAAGGTTAACTTTGTTAACAACTGATAATTGGCACTCAATTATTTTATTTTAAAAATAGTGAATATGTTTAAGCTGAATAATATCGGTTTTCAATTGATTTATATGCAAATAATAATCAGAATTTATAATTAGATCTGTAGATAAATCTATTTAGAAATAAATATCATTTTAATAGATTGAAATGCAATACAAATATTTATATCAAAACATAGTTTGAATGTGGCAAAACAGAGTTCATTTTTTTAGATATTTTATGAAAACAAAACAAAACAAAACGTGACACTACTTGACCAAAAAGAAAACACAGAAAACTAAAAATAAAAAATCATGCAGAAATATAACTGGAGAAGAGGTTCTTCATAGGACCTCTAAGGAAAAGTAAGAAAATCCTGCTCCCAGTCAGCAGCTTTCCCCTGGTCTGGCAGCACAGATGGAGGGAACACACAGAGCTGCTGACTCGATGACAGACATCTTCAGTGGGCTGAGAAGACCTTGGCTACTGCTGTGGCAGGAAAGCCTCAGTCACACAGCAAGGACAAGAGCTACAGTTGCTTTTTGATGGTTTCTGTGACAACGGCCAGGCTTTAGCACCGGGCAGTGCAATAGCAGCAGTGCTGCACCAAGGAGATATTTTGCTAAGAAAATTGCCAGACAAAAAAGGCAGCAAAAGAACGTCCTTGATACTACAGAAAGAATAAAACAAAATGTTTCCAGCCTCCTACTGCAGTGGACACCAGTGAGGGGATTTGATGTTGGGGAAGAGATCAGTCAACAGAATCAGGCAGGACAGGGCTGGAGAAGGCAATGTCTCCAACCCCGTGTCCGCCTCTGCCCTGCTCTGCTTTGAGCTCCCTTCTTGTGAAGAGCAGCTTGCTACCCCCAAGAGATGAGAGATAAGGTCAGTGGAAAAGCAAGGTATTGCCAGACTGTGGCTATTTTTTGTCATTTTTTTTCAAAGAGAGGAAATAATGTGTGCAGAGCAGCAGTGGTTCATACTGGGTCAGTCAGGAAGTGTGAGGCTGAGAATTTAAAAGACAGGCATTTTTGTTTTGTGGTTCTCTCAGAGAACAAAAACATACAAGAAAACTTATTTTTGGCTAAAAAATGCAAAGTTTAAGATCACCTACAGCTAGCTGAGGGATCAACATCATGTTTCACTCTGAAGAATGTCCCTTTAAGTGGAGTACTTTGCATCTGTGGCTGCAGTTATTACAGAAATTCTAAATAGCTAAAACTAGTGCTCCTTTGGATTGCGGACAGGTAATAGCAGAAGGAGGACAGGAAGACAATGAGAGATTATTAACTCTATTCCCACAGGTGAAGAGCTGAGGCATAATTGGTTTCAAGCTGAATTTTCACACGCATCTTCATCCAGCACTTACAGTGGAAAAAGGCACTCCCTGCTTCTGCTGTCCTCGTCTGCCTCTTGCCATCTCTGCCCCAGCTCGGCCCATGTAGATAAGAAAGAAATCTGAAAACACAAATCCAAAACTAACGCTGTGAATGTTGCTAGTAATGGGAAAAAGAGAATCAGCTGGAGATATATAGCTTTAAGTTACAAAACTGCTTTTAATTTGGCCTTTCATGGTCGTTACTTATTAGCGGTAAACAAGCAGATAATCTTTACTGCTGTAAATGGGCATGAAAAATTAATGCAACAGAACCACTCAGAAGCTCAAAAGAGTAGGCCTTGAACAGCATAGTTGGCTGAAATACCTGGAATTCAACCTGCATTTACACAGTTACATCTACCTTCTGATGAGGAAGCTGAAAATAGAGACTCTGTAATTAAGCAAAGCACTGTGTGTTTTGAAATTCATTAAGGAAAAATCCAACCAGCCAGCAAACAACTGATTCCTGTGGTGACAAAGAGAAGAGGAAAAATCTGTTGTGCCAAGACAGCTACGAACAACTTAAAATACATTAAGATATGTCTCAGTTGATATCACAAAAAAAAAAAAAGGCAATAGAGTAAGAAATTTGTCAATGATTCACTAAAAATAAATGCAGCATTTTGCAAACAGGGAAAGAATCACCAAGTTTTTTGAAAATCTCCATGATGATTAAAAAAATATCCACACTAATAATTTCTGTTGAAATATTCAAGTAGAAAAGATGAGAGCAGAGCTGCCTTGGAAATGCTATTTCTTGCTGACATATGTTTTACAGATATTTTTTAGACCTTCAGACATCATGGCTTTATTTATGTGTGTGCTCAGAACAAATTTACTGCCTTTCCAGGCTTGTTCAAAAATGGTTTTTAATCACTCTATCAAAAACCAGGCTCTGCAGAAAAATTTGGATCAGTTGAAGAGAAAAAAAAAGCTGCAGTTGTTCCTCAGTGTGTGTGGAGCCCCTGCACCACACTGGTTCAACTCTACCTCATTTTCGTTTTTACTGTTAAAAGGAAAGATGAATGTTTGAAGGATGGGCTGGTTCTACCAGCATAATAAAGATATTTTTAAATTAGTCCTCCCTCTGACTGAAGGAGACAAGCAGTCTTTCTGGATATGTTTCAGTTGAGAAAAAACAAGGAAGAAACGCCCATCCTTCTTGTACCAAAGTGCTGGGTTACTGCAGAGGAGAAGAGAGCCCAGGCAGGGTGACAATCCCAGCTGATTTGACAGGAAATGCCTTTTTAAAGAAATGACAGACACATTTTTAGCAGCTAATTTGCAACGATTTGTTCAAACAAACACCCTAAAATCCCAAACACAGAAAACAGACTCTCTTTACTTCTGAAGGGCTTGTTGCAGGCCCTTGCGAACAAAGAGCAGAAGAATAAACCAAAGGACATCACTGAGACCGTGCTGTGGTTTTGCAGCACCAGGTCACATCTCAAACCTCACCACCTGAGCTGCTGTTGTGTGACCACGGCTGGGACACTTGCACTCACACGAGAGCGGTCGTGGCTCCTTTGCTTGTTTGCATCTCTACGGGCGGAAGCCAGAGTTGGGCTAAACAAAACTCTTACAAAGTATCCAGAAAAAATCCGCGAGCTCTATGGAAAGCAGTTGGCTGTTTGTTTTCCTTCCTTACGTGCCTTCAAATTGTTTGGACAGCAAATATGGTGGAGGTTGATGTCGCAGAGGGGACAGGGACAACTTTCTGCAGAAAGCAGTGCACAGGCATCCCGAGAGAGCAGCAGCACTTCAAAAAACTGAGCCTTTCGCAAGGGATCAGAACATCTCGTTGCAATGGGAGCTTCCCAGTCCCTCACCAGAGTCCCTGCATGGGAGCAGCTGGTCTGCACAGCCCGGGATTTGCATGGCAGGACACACTTCCTGCTGGGATCGCGGCCGCAGCTGCACTCTGCTCTCCCCAGCCCTGCAACTGCTCCTTGGGGACTTTGGGCAAGTCACTCTGTGCCTCAGCTTCCCCAGCTGCAAAATGGAGAGGAGGACACTTCAGTTTGCTGAGATCTTGGGTCAGGAGTACAGGAGGCAGTGTTTGGGATGCAGTATTTGTGGTACACTATTTATCAACAAGGCTCCACCACCAATGCAGCATTATCATTACAACTAGCATTGCTATTGTTATACTACAGACGGAACCTGTGCTATCAAAACTTAACTTGCTGTACTTAGAAACTAAACCTGCATGAGCGTAGTACTGAAAAAACAGTTTGTAATTCAGAGGCCAGTATGCCAACCATATTTATTTATACCTCTATTTTTTCAGATATCATACAATACAATCATGTTGGCAAAAAAGAAATATATTTTAAAAGCATCGGTTGTTGATGGCAAATTTAACACCTTCTATACTCCTTGCCCAAAGGCAAAGGATTACGTAGTAAAAAGAAAGTCAATATTACAGCACTGAGGTTTGGAATTAGCATGATAAATTGAATTTTAAAACAATACTGTCCCTATCCTGTACCTACAGATAATATAACAGAGCAGAAGATTTATAGGTGCTGCCACTGAGAATATAACACAGAAGGAGACTGCCAAAGTAATATTCCTATTCATATATGTCACATCACATTTATATGTCCCTTCTACTACATTTCCTCAAGCTGGAAGGCTTTGGTGCGTGGACTGTGAGTCTCAGCCAGGAAACTTGCTCCAGTTCCAGTTCCACTCCTCCTGCCTGAAGCCCTCAGCAAATCTTCCAGGAGCTCCTAGCTGCTGTGGTTTCAAGCCAGTGACCCAGGAACACCAGTGAGCATCTTTGCATGATTCAGATTCCTAAAATTCTCCTTTCCCAGGACGTTAAAATATTATCCATGCTACCCTGGCACTTGCTTTGCTTCTCATACCAGGATTTGTGTGCATTCTTCTAGGACCATTTATGCCATCCTCTCTTTTCATGACAAACTGGTGATGGTTCAGTGAGTCCAAACGTACCAGGTGTTTCCGTCACTAAGATCTGCTGCTTGTGCAGTGCATTTCTACAAGCCATGCAGAAGGCACATCAGTCCACAGGGAGAGAGCAGAGATGCCTGCTTTCCTTATCCCTGGGAGCTGCAGGGCAGAGACAAAGGAGTGGAACAAGATTCACTGGCCAATGGTACTAATTTTCATAAGCTGCAGTGTGCAAAACTTACCATGTGTGGGCATGTGAACAGAGCACTAAACACAGGTAGGATCCCCACGCTGAGAATCACCGCTCCTCAGCCTCTTATCTGTCCCTCTGCTGTGTCTAATCCTCTTAGTTTGTTGCTCTGCTTCTTCCGTGATACCACGATGCCACTCACTGCCTACATCCAGTATTAACAGACTTTCTGCTCAGGATTCATTTAGGAGAAATGCTGCTCAGCACAATTGTACAAGTTTCTGGCTTGGCTCCTAAGTGCCTCTCATGCTGCACACCTACTGGGTCTTTTTGACCGGCCTCTTTCAAAGGAGACTCATAAGTGAGCAACTAAATCTAACTGCATCAGCAAAGCCACCTCCAGACACGCCGACAGCCATCTGCCTTGCACTGCATACAATTATGCCATTCCAGTAGTTTTGGTGTTTCAAAATTTTGACTTTCCCAGTTTCCCAATGATTTTTCTCGGGTTTTATCATTCACCTCATCCACGCAGGCTACTCAGTGCCTAGTGATCTCTTTCTAGATAGTTTACAGCAAAGATGGATTAAAGATCAGTTTAGCTATTAGCTCAGCTGTTGCAGCCTGCCAGCCTGACTTTCTCCCAGAGATAGGCCAGTTTAGCAGCTTATCTTCTCAAATCTGCTCTTGGGCATGTGACCCATATTTGCATATGGCACACGTCCCACGGGACAGCACGTTTAGTCCTTTGCGTGCTGTACGTTACTGTCCCTCGTACAAAGAGCTTCCTTGGCGTTTGGTAACTGCTACGAGAGCAGGCACACAGGTGCGCATCACACTGCAGATATTACCCACAGGGAGTGAACAGTAAGAACAGTCTTGTACTGAAATTAGACTTCAATAAAACGAAAGCAAAGGTCTACGAATTTATAGCTAGAAATGGACGTGAGATACTGTACTGAGTATGAGAAACTCAGAGCACCAGTTTCTCATAGCTGAGAAGCTGACTCTATTCAGACTTTCTTGACAGTTAGATCTATAATTTGATACTTTTATGAAATACAATGTTTACCAGTAACAGCAGTAAGAAGATCCTAATGCAGAAGAAATTTTTATTCTTACCATCAGGTTGGAACAGCCTTCTTTAATACCTATTCAAGGCAGGGCTCGAGGCTGTGTTTGGTCTTCAGGATGAGTAATATTTTCCTAGGTAATGATTTGCTCTTGGGAAGTCTAGCTGATTAGCTTCCTGATAACCTTGAATGGAGAGCATTAGTGAAGAACAAAACGACATTATAAAGAAAAAAACCACTTACCAAAGAGCAGGCAAGGACTCCCTGCCTGGACACATGCAGATTGATGGGCTGGCTTGTTAGGTCTGTATTTCAAGACCGTTCCTAGAGAAGCGCAGATTTATTACTGAACGCGGCTTTGAATGTGGCAAAGTGCAGCGACGATCAGTTTTCAGTGTTATTACCGCGGAAAGGGTCATGACCATCAGCACTTGCCGAACTGAGCCCGCAGTGGCGGTCACTGGTGGCGGCTGTCCTGTTCAAACCCGAATGTGCCCAAACCAGGCTCAGTTCCTTTCCTGGATGCGCCATGCGAGGGCAGCAGAGATTGCGGAACGGCAGCCGTGTGCGGGCTCTGCGGACACACCGCGGCAGCGGTCCCCGGCTGTCCCGGCCACCCTGGCCCCTGCCTCGGCAACCACAGGGGCTCCTGCAATCGGTGCTGGACATCCCACGGGATGAGGAGCCTCTGAGGAACATGTGTCCGGAGAATCAGACCATAAATAAATCTCTCTTGAGCTCATAACACTTTAAAACTTTTGCGATGGAGTCACCATCCCTGGTGGGATTTACGAGATGTGGCTCTTGGGGACGTGGTTCAGTGGTGGGCTTGGCAGTGCTGGATTAAAGTTTGGACTCGATGATCTTAGAGGGCTTTTCCAACCTAACCTATTCCAGAATACTCGCCCACCAACAATGCAGAGAGGGGAAAGGATACAGAGCAGCCAAAGCCTGTGTGTGACTCACGCCTTAAGCAGAAACAGCTCAACACCGAGATTTCGGCTGCACCTGACTCTGATTTCCAGAGTCTCAGTTAAGTCTGTTTGATCTGGTGACACTCAGCGAAGGAAACGCTGTCAATTCCTCACCCTGCGAGGCCAAACCACAGCTCTGTCGTGCAGTCGCCATGAGGTGGAGCCGTGCACCAAATCCCAGCCGCGAACAAACTGCGACCGAGGGCTTTTAGCTGTTTTTCCTTCCACTTCAGCCAGGTTGATCCTAAGGCTCCATCCAAAGTCAGCTGATGTTTACAAAGACCGATAAATCAAGCAGAAAGCGCTGACGGCAATGCTGCTCGCTATTGATCGGGTGATGTTTAGGGGAGGGCTGGCCGTTCCCCCCATCCCCTGGGTAATAGGGTTGCTTCGGGATACAGTCGGGCACCAAGGCGAGATAACGCTTTGGGCTTCTGTTCCGTGTCTGTGATGGGCTGTCCTGATTACCCTTGCATAGGCCACTTGATTCAGAGGCTTAAAGAGGGCCGAGCAGTTTGAGTGAGAGGCAGGGCCTGGAGAGGCTGATACAGATGCTTTTCTCTAAGCTGCTTCTTGACCCTATAATCTTCTTTTCCCCTATCAACTGAAATCTTCGTTTTTTCCTACAAGGTTACATTCTGCTTCCTTCACCTCTTCCCCCATGGACGTGGTGTTTGCTGGCTGCCAGGGTGGATGCCCTTCTTCAGCCAGAAGGCAAGCCAAGCCCGTTTGCAGGAACTGGAGGGACAAAGCATTGGACTAGAAATCCCATACGTCTGTCGGCAGCTCAGGCAAGGATGGGTGGTTGTTTGAAACTGTTCCAAGCCAAGCGCTGTTGGTTTGGCTTCATCTGGACCGTTCCACCTTGAAATAGCTGTTCTGTTCCTGGTGTAATTTTCATGAAGGAAAATTTGAAAATCTGTGAATTATTAATTTTGCAGGAACACTATTTCCCACTTAAAAACAAACATCTTGGGAAAATTCCCAAGAAGATCTGAATAATACATCTGTAACACTGATAGGCAACCCCTGTGATCATGTGTCTTTCATTGCCTGGGGTCTATTTAAGCTATGAATCCCATCTCTGACGCACAAGGATGGCTACTGAACATCCCAATAACAGAGTTGTGATTTGTCTGGAAATATAACCTACAATAATCTTCTCTGGTATTTGGTGTAATAAAGGGAATATTGTCGTTTATTACCTCACTGATATGTAACTTTCTGCTGGCAAATCTTTCACAGTAAGGTTATAATAACATCACTCTTCAGCATCTCTGCCAGGTACTCAACTCTTTATTTTCTGTTCTGTCATATAAGCTGAGTAATTTATATGCCTGTTCGATACAAAAGGTAGTTATTATATGTTTCAAGAAAGAGATTTGACAATAGCTGCCTTGTAAGAAATACCAAGTAGTAGAGAGGCAAGGCAAAGGAAAATGCTGTAAATCAAGAGGTGACAAGGCAGTTTTCAGATGGAAGATTAGAACACTGTTCAGGGTTCCACAAACAAAGATGTTGAATTATAGACAAAAAGCCACTTTCTAGCATTTGTCCCCTGTTGCTGCAGCACTTTTAGGGACATAAATCCCACTGAAGTCAAATCATGTCTATAAAATAAATTCCAAAATTAATCCATAAGTAGAGTCTGACATGGAAATGCTTATTATTAGTTTGATTTGTACAAGATGTATAGATATGATTTCAAATAAAACAACACTATGGAAAAAATTACGTCAATTGCAGTTTCGTCTGAATAAGGACTGCACAGTATGAACACGTCCCAAAATAACACATCTGCAGTGATCTAAGTGGAGCTTAGCTAACATTCCCTGCACTGTATTTCTACACAGGTAATTCTGCTTAACCCCAGCTCTAAAAGGACACTGATTTGACAAATGGATGGGGGAGAGCCCCTTGCTCCACCCAGGGAGAAGGAGCAGTGGCTGCCTTCCAACCCGTACCACGTTGCAAGTGGATCTGTTTTAGCTGAGGGACTAAGAACCCTTTCCTATTTGCAATTGCCACCACAGGTCTGCCTCCAGCCATCCAGGCCAGCAGCCAGGCACAAGGTGTGGAGCCTTAAATACAGCAAGAGCACGAGGTGAGAGAAACCCGTTTGGGCGTGTGACTGTGCGGCAATGCGGTGAGGGAGCTGCAGAAAGGTTCTGCCTGGGTCTGCTTTCCTGCAGATGACCAGGGTAGGGTAACCCCAGCCCAGCAGGCAGGATTCAAAACACAAAATATTAGGGGTCGGATGCCAAGAACCGATCATGCAAACTGCCTTAATCCCCCTGACGAGAATGCCTGAGCACCGTGGGAAAGAGCAGCTCCTCGTGGACAAACATCCAGTGTTGTCAATCCAATGCTGAACTCCTCTTTAGAGGCTCACAGGACAAGCCCACCCTGCTTCTGCTGGTCTGTTCTGTCCTGCTCTCCAGGGCAGTGCTGCTCCACCAGCAGCCAGCTCCTGAGCCACCTCCGTGGGGACTACCCTGCTGTCCCTGGACACCACCGTGCAGCCCAGCAGCCCTTGGCAGCCACGGGGAGCAGGGCTTATCCTGATCCTGAGCAGCACCTGGCTTTTGCAGCATCACAGAAGAACAGGAGATCAAGGCACAGGAAGAGAAATTTATCCTCCTTCCAGCTTCCCTTTGAGCAGAGACGTCATTTCCCAGCCTGAGACTGGAAATCCAGACCCCGATTCAGAGAGCAAGGTGAGATTATTATTAGCTGTCGATTAAAACAGGAAGATCATTGCCACTGAAGATGGAAGGGGACATTCCCTGTCTTGGAGCAGCCCACCTGGGAAAGGAAAAGCACCTCACATTACACTGGGGAGAGGAATGCACGTCACTGCACTTTTGAGGCAGCAGCTCGGGTAGGAGCCTGGTGACAACGGACGTGATCCTTCCTCTAGAGGAGCTGCTGAACTGTGAACGTGCAGAAGTGGATTTCCAAGCCGAGCAATACCTGCTGCCTTGAGTGACCTACTTTTTTTGCACGCTATGTGAACGGGGTTAGGCAACAGTTAATTTGGTGCTGAAAACTGAAACAGTTGGGCAGCAACAATTATCACATGTGTGGTGAATGCCATGGCAAACCTCAGTGCCCCTGACAGGGGTTCCTGGGCAGAACCCCATTTCAGCCCTGTGCTTTGGGAACATATCCAGCAGGAACACAGTGCTTTGCTAAATTGAGCATAATCATTCAAATTCATTTATCAGATCCAACAGGAGTTTTGCTTATTACCGAGTGGTAGTTTGCCAAATGTACTGGTTTTAAGGTTATCTCTTAAATCACAAAAAAATGAAAAGCATTTTCATGTTGAGCATCCAAGCAGTCCTGTGCATCTGGATGAGCAAAGCTGAGAACTGAGGCTGTCAGCAGGATGAACACACCAGCACATCCAGCTTTCCCAATGGCCTTGCCACATATCACAAATAACACCAGCTATAAAATCCCACCCTACACCACCATCACTCTTCACTCGGCCCTGTGCTAGCAGGTGTCTCGTGATTCCTCCCTACCATTATTTCATTTCATCTGGGTCAGCAAATGCTCACTTATATCTGTACTCGTGTATATTCATCCCTAGTTGAGTTTTCACTGAGATTTTAAATATTTGTCACCCATACGGGGAGGAGAAATAAGTTAACAAATGAATCACTCATTTGGACTTTGCATTAGTTTCCCATGGCTGTGCTGAATGACTAATAACTGTTACCAAAGTTGGGATTCAGTATGATATTTCAGTATGATATGATACTTTGACTGGATAAAAATTTTAATTTTTGGACAAAATCTTGATACACTGGCCAGTTAAATTAAACAGGTCTCCTCAAAACTGAACCCCAGTTACCAGCAAGAAACTTAATCCTAATAGTTACAGCTCAAAAGCCTGGTGTGTTTTATCTCCCTTTTTTTCCCAGAATGAGATCCTGGCACCCTAATCACAGGCACCAGAGCTGATCTCCACAGAGAGTCGCAATCAAGTCAACTCTTTCTTTGCAGCACAAAGGAAATCACATTTCTTTGAAATGCCGAGGAAATCTGAATGTGTGTTCCTGTTTAGCATGATTAAGGTGTCACATAGCACTCCCACGCACCCCGACACAGAGAACTTCTTGCCGGCTGCTGATGTCAAAGCAAATCAGCTGAAAACACAGAGGGGTTCTAAGAAACACAACTAGGACGCGCCAGGCAGGCTGGCAATGAGCCCCCCTGTGTCACAGGGGCTGGGCAGCCTCAGGGACCACCCCTGAGGTAGGGCACAGGATGGGGACAACACAGGAGTGTCCCCTGCCCCCCAGCAGGTTTCTAATACAGGCATGGGGCACAGATCTTTCATCATGTAGAAATTTCTGTGTGTGAGCTGCTCGTTATAAAACCCTGATAATAACAGTGCATGTATCCATAGCAATTGGGAATCTCTCCAAGGGGTGCACTGCTTTGCTTTTGGATTTTCCCAAAACCTTCTCTGTGTGTGCTCCATCTTGGTCCCAGTTATCCAGGATGTCTCTCTCTCTATCCCTGTTCTGTCTCTCATTACCCTGATGATTCCAGCTGCCATCCTCTTGCTTTTCTTCAGCTCTTTGTTCTGTGTATTTTTGCTTGTGTCCTGTGGTTTGTCCACTATTAGCATTAATAATTTAGGAAATTGTCTGCTTCTGCTGAAATCAATTCCTGTGCTACTGCTGCTAAGTGCTGGGCCTGGGCCCAAGAGCTGCTATGATGGGGACCAAACAAAGGAAACAAAATGAAATGAGAGCAGAGGAAAACAGGCGCCTCAACCTTCAGCACCCTGTGAATTTAGGTGGGGATGCTCAAAGCCTGAGAAACACAAGCACCAGATTTCAGTTGAAATCCCTTTTTTTTGTAAAGGTCTCCCACCTATGTGTTACAGTCCTGGTGCTGTCAGAATTCCGCCTCAGTGCAGGAGCCCCACAAAGTCCGTCCCCCAAGGCAAAGCTGCTCAGACACGGACAAAGGAGACTGACTTGGTGGAAAATCCATCACCCTGTGCCTCTGCAGCTGTTCACCTCATGAAAACTGTAAAAACCGAAGTGTTTCTGCAAAGCTAGTCATAGAAGTGGCTCTTTCTAAGCGCCATCAAACCTCCATCACTCTGCCAGGGTCCATCTCCCAGAGCTACACCAACCTCACACACAAGTCCTGACGGTGACTCATTTCCCTGTGAGTGGCAGAGGAAGAAAAGCATCCTGTGCCTCAAGGCTCAAGCTGAGGGGACCAAGTTCTCCATATTCCTTTCTCTGGCCTACACAGCTACATTGCTGAGGGCCTCACATGGGGAAACTGTCAACGGCAGAGGGCACAGACTCTGTCTTGGAGAGACATTTTAGGTTCTTAATACCAGGACTTTAATAGCTCCGTGAGGGAGAGAGATAAGACAACGAAAACAATGATTTAGGGACCAGGTATGCAGACGGTTTGACTAATGCTGAGAGGATAAATTCATCTGATATAACATCACTGAAGCTCAGCTCTCATCCGCGCCGTTGAGATATACAGCTGGGCTCCTCTGTCCCTCCTAGAGGAGCATTTTAGCAGAATGACCTTTTCAGTGGGTTTTTTAAGTGGCTGGATTAAGACACCACCCCCAGACACAAGCAGGCTGCAGCTGTCCCCGAGGGCAGGAGAGGCTGGCTGGCCAGAGGAGGGCTTGTGCCAGGGCTGGGGCTCAGTTCCCACCGGGAGCTGCCAGCACCCCGCGGCTGGACCAAGCCCCGGCACACCCCAGGGCCAGCAGGAATCCCGGGAGCACGGAGAGGACACCACCACTCAAATCCCACTGGCACTCCTGGGGAGCAGGCATGCCAGGAAGGGTGTGGACGCCCAGTGCCTCCACTTGCCTCCTCCTCAAGGGCTTGGCTGATGTCCCCTCGGGACCACAGGCCAGTGCTTCACCCCTCAGCTGGATCCAAGCCATGTCCTCACTCTGGTGCTGGCTGCCCACTCGCACACCCGATAGGCAGAGAATGTGAGGACACACTTCCCATACCCACCGGAGCTGGAGGTGCCCAGAGGCTGGGCAGGAATGCGGTGCCAGTCGTGATGGGTTACAGCCAGAAGCCAGCGCAGTCACGTAATTAAATAACAAGAGCAGATTAGGCAATCTCTGTGCTTCACGTTGACAAGGCTGGAGGAAAGAACAGAACATGTAATCAAATGAGGGGGGGTTCTTTCTTTCTTTATTTATTTTGAAAGAAAGACAATATTAGAGCACTGTAAGAGGTGGCATAGCATGCACTAATTGTGCTGCTGGGGATATTTCTCTCTTGCAGGTTTCGGGATAAGACTGGGATTTTTATTAAAGCCTAAGGGAAAAAAGAACTGGAGGAGCTGGCATTCACTGGGAATTAAGCCCCTAATTCACTTAATGCTTATTCAATAGCTTCTGCCCCTCAATTTGGCTAACCTGCCTAAGAACACAGTTACCTCTTCACATCAGCAACCTGCAATCAGAAAAATCACCTGCAATCCAGCTCCCTCCAGGCACAGACCGATAGCCACACAGTCTCAATGACAGATCAGGCTAAATAAAAAGCACAAATCCACAATCTGCTATCAGGAGATGTCTAAGGCTTCCTTCTTTTGATGATTTCTGCCAAGATATTCCTGCTGAGTCACTGGGTTTGCAGAGCCATGTGCTGGAGGGAGCTGCCAGAGCTGACCCAGGGCAGGGGCTGCCGCCGCCTGCAGAGGCTGAATGGGAGCTGTAAGGAGCACCTGGGCGCTTTCCTTGGGCTTTCTAGGCAAAGCTGCAAGCCAGGATTGGAGTGAAATTGTACTGAAGAAATCATCTGACTGGTACAGGAGGTGCTTTAGCTGGATTTCTTCACTGGCTTAACAGGCAACTAGACATCCTCTTATTCAGCTCCCCGTTTCCCCAACCCAAGGATGCAGTTTGGTGACTCACCACCATTCAGGTACCAGTAATGACAGTTGGAGTTTTTCCCCAAACAACTGATTTCAGATACATAATTCATTTAGATCGTGTTAAAAAATATGCTCCTGATTTTTGTCTCTATGGTGCTAAACGCATCACGTAACACCTTCTGCAGCAGTGACCTGGCTTACCCTGAATTTGGGAATCATCCAGACGAGCGAAGCTCTCTGCTTTTTTGAGTCGCCCTTCTGAAGCGATCTGCAGAGAAAAGATCTGCCTCAAAAGTGACAACCCCAGATTGCCAATAAATGTCCCCAGGCTTTAGCAAACCTGCCAAAAACTCGCTGGACTTAGCGCAGCATCTTTGGTTTAGTAAAGACCTCCTGCAACATGCAAGAGGGCAGGCACCCCAGGCTGCAAGGGGACTCAAGGCGTATGTGCAAAGGGACGTTTTGTCCTATTTGGGAAACTGCTGGCTAAGCTACAGGTGACAGCATTCCCTGGCAGTGTCATTCACCCTGACACCTTTTCAGTGGGAAGGCAGCTCGTCATGGCCGAGATGTGTGTGGAGTTGCCTTATTTACACTCCTGGGGTGGCATGAATCAGAGTTGAAAAGTGCAGTATGTTGAAGTCAACCCATATTCCCATAATGTGCGAGCGTGAGTCACTCAGCAGGGAGATTCTGCCAGGGTCCCTCCTGGACGACCCGGCTGTGTTAAACACGCCGGAAAATCCGCGGATAAAAAAATCCCCAGTGACGCACAGGAGCCGAGTAGGCTCCGTGCCTTTTTGGGGAAGCTTCTGAAACGCCGACGTTTCCTCCTGATCAATAATCTGGTTGGCAGAGCAGGGCTTTGAAGCAATCCAGAGAGCTCGGCTCTCTGCTCACACGGCCACTGCTGTTTCTCTCTGAGAAGATGACGCGTGGGGTAACCCTGGGCGCAGGCAGGGGAAGGATTTCTCTTCCACATCTATTTAAATCTCCTGGAAGAGCTGCTGCTTACAGGAAAGAAAATGCAGGATGTGAAACGGCTTTCTAGGGATGGGCAAAGAAAAAATTTTTAAAAAGAACAAGTCCCAAGGTCTCACAGCTGGTTTCTGGTTCTCCCCATCCTCTCCTTTCTCCACTCACTCTGATTCTCCACTTACCAGAGCTGATCCTCCTGTCCCTGCATCCACCACAGTGAGGACACCACTGTCTCAGCGATGTTTTTCATGCTGTTGTCCTGACTCAAAATACAGGGAAAAGCCATTGACAAGAATATTTCCAGATAAATATCTCATTAATTTCAACCACAGGCAGCTGTGAGTCATTTCCCTTTGACTACACTCCTCTCTTATGACCAGAAATTGGGTAGTGGAGGTCTGGTACTGTGTAAAATTCATAATTATTTTGAAGGGATACCAATAAATCGATAATGATTCTCAAAAATTCAGGCCCAAAAATATCCTTCATTTTCTCAAAAGATTTGCTGTTAGTTAATCGCCTTTGCTCCTACCACAGCTGTGCGATAAAATTAAGCCATTTTACTGCAAAACTGTTGGACTTCCTTTAAAGCCTCAAGCAGCAGGTTGGGCTTTCCTTGAACCACAGTTCTGTCTCCTGCTAAATCGTGTCTTTTTCCCCAAAAATAAAAGTGGCACGAGGCCACCCTGGTCACCTGCTCTACCGCCGCCTCAGCGCCCTGGGCGGGAGCACCAGGCTGACTCCCTCGTGCCATGTGGGATTTGGCAGCTCTGCCGTGCCACTGCTGAGCTTTTCCCTTCCTTTCCTTCCCAGCAACTGGCTCGGCTGAGCCACGGCGCGACCCGGAGCCTGATGGATCGCAGACCCCGGAGCCTGAGCGCCAGCAGTGTCTCACATGCCAGATGTTTCTCTTTTAGACAGATTGACAGATTGCTTCTTTTTTTTTTTTTTCCCTCTTTTTCTGGAATAACAACAGCTTGACCAAGACCCAAAGCCCCAGCTTCTAAAATCAAAGCTAGAGTGTACCTTGGAGTGCAGACAGGCAGCGAGACAGTCCCTGGTGGGGTCGCACAGGGCTGGCCATGGTCACACGTGGAGTGGGGCAGTGGCATCATGTGACACAATCCATCACTGGAGCCTTTAGGCCTGTACTCAATATCCACTTAAAAACACAATACCAAACAAAGATCTCCAGACTGGTTAATTAACTGATTAATCACTGGGGTCTGCCTTAAAATGAGCTAGAAAAGAACATTTTCCATCAACTTTCGTGGGATTTGGATTATACTTTTTCACTGCAGATGGATTCATGGCAGGACAGAGCCCCCAGCCACCAACCAACCTGCCACCGTGTGGAGAAGCCTGTGGGGCTCTTCTGGGCTGTCAAGGCTGCTCTGGGAGCACTGGTCGGGGTGCTCACACTTGGCCAGCTATGGCATGGCTTCAGCTGAGCACAGCACTGAAATCAGGACTTTATTCAGACCCAAACATCTTGCCAATTATTTTTCATCACTTCACTCACTGCTCGTTAGCCCTGGGTTCACCCTGGTGACTAATGACTGCTCTTGTCTGAATTCAGTGCATTTCTAGAGAATAACCAAACTTCAGGAGAAGCTTCTCATTTGTACTAATGAAGAGGAGGGAGAACGTGATGGTGGGGGAGGATAAACACTGTTGTCATCTCATGAATTCCCCTAATTCTCCTTGGGGGTGGTCTCTGATGCTCTGGGTACTCAAAGGATTTTAACCTGTACCATGGGACAAAAAATTACCCAGATCCAACCCATGCTGTGCTGGGACAACCTCCCAGCAAAGGAGTGGCCACAGATGGGTCTGCTTCGTGCTGCATTTTAAGACATGGAGGAATGGAAAACATCTCACCCACCTGCTCCTCTACAGTCACCCCTCCAGCCACTTGCTTCCTTGAGGCCACACCACACCAGGTCCCAGGAAAGGAACAGTCCCCACACCAGGCTGGGCTCCCTGTGGCCCCTGAGCATGGTGTCAGTCCAAACCAGGGCCCAAAACCCAAAGCAACTTCACTCATGATCTGCAGGAAGCCTGGAGCTCCATTTGGCCACCATGAAGACGCTGGAGCCCATTAGGGACAAGAGGTGACTTGTGGTGTGGCAATGGACAGTCACAGAGCCACCATGTCCCCATGTCCCTGCTGATGGCAGTTCTCCCTCATCACTCCCGGGATGTGCTGGCACAGCAGTGGGGATGAAAAATGGACAATTTCACCAACTAACTTCCACGTGGGACAGGGAGCAGGGTGCAGCTCAGAGCCCCTGGGCAGCAGATCAGGCAGAGGAGGAGGAAGAGGAGGAGGAGGAAGAGGAGGAGGAAGGCCCAGGACCGCAGTGGCTGGTGCTGGAGCTCGGGCGGGTTTCCTTGGCAGCCGCAAGCTCAGGGCACTCACCATACCTAAGTGAAGATTTTGTCGCCATGGAAACATTGATGTCATCGGCTCTGCAGCAGCCTCAACCTCAACTGCAACTTTTTTTTCTCTTTTTCTTCCCCCCCTGGTTTGGGGTTTTTATTTATTTATTTGAGAGTTTCTCACAGGAGGTGACCCTGGCACTGGGCCTGCCAGAGCATTCAGGGATGTCCACCAGCCCAGACCCTCCTCACATCATTTAGGGGTATTGGGGAGCCCCTCACTGGTAGCAGTGGGATGGGGCTGCATTTTGGAAACACCTGTCAGGACCGTGCTCCGCCCTCTGTGCACTGACTCATTTTCCCTGCCCTCATAAATCGACCGTATTTCCAGGAAAGGTGGTTTGGAAGCTCCCGAAATGTGAAGGAGGGGACCTGGGCAGAGGCTTGGCACTCTGGGAGCCTGCAGCTCTCACTGTGCAGGAACACGAGCTCGCTGTCACAGGCACTATGGCAGAGCCACCACCACTCACTCTCCTGTCAGGAGGAGCCAGACAGACCCCCCAAGAGGGAATTCCACGTCTCCGTGAGGGATGTAATCCTGTGGGAGCATCCGATGGCCACGCACGGCTCTGGCTGCGCAGTGGAGCTTTACCCTCGGTGCTCAGGGGAGGTTCCCCCCAGCTCTGAACCAAAAATCCCTCCAACAATGACACCCAGCACGTTTTCTGAAGAAAAAAGTTGTGAAGAAGCAGGACCTGGCATCTTTACCAGGCTTAGGCAAGGAGACTCAGCCCTCTGCCAGCCTCAGTTCCAGGGATGGATTTCATCCCGTTAGCCACATCCACGATTCGCCCAGAGCCTCCTTTAACTTATCAGTTAATAGTGGACTGTTGCAGAAGTCTGGGTCAGACTGTTCCAGCCAAAAATACTCTCCCGAGTTCACTGCAATGTTAGAACAAGCATTTCACCTCAGTGAGGGCAGGAGCAATGCTGTGGCTGAGCTCAGCTGTCCCAGCTGCCCCTCACACAGCCCTTCCCCCGAGTCACAGGGAGGTTTGTTTCAGCTGTAGCTGGGATTTTTATAAAGGTTCGATTCATTTTTTTGTTGCTACACTGCACAAATCCCGCTCCTACGCTAGGTCGCTGTGCAGAGCAGAATCTCTTTTCCTTACCATGAAGGGGATCTTGATGGGCCCCATCCAGGCACGGGGACACAGGGATGCTCCCCCAGCCCTGCCGCTGCTCATCCCGGCTGCCAGGCGTGGAGAGAACCACGTGGAGGGGAGACAGCTGGTAAAACAACATAAAACCCTAGTCAATAGACAGGTTTACGATACCTTTTCTCTTTCATAAACAACAATCAACCACAGATTGTGTGTTTCCGACATTATGGCCTAAACTGAAATTTGAAGTGCTCCTGATAAATGTGTTTTTGCAACCTTCAGGGATCACGCTCTGCCCCTCTGCAGCAGTAAATAACCAAACCTAGCCCCAGGATCATAAAGCATCTGGCAAATGAGTCACTAACATTAGTTATCCTTAATGTCATCATAATAGGTAAAATAGAGGAAGAAAAGTGTCCCTAAGCCAAGGTTTCAGTATTTCAATATAAGGAGGCACAGTGCATACCAAAGGCAGCAGCAACAGTTCTATTAAAGTGAGACAGTCAGTGGGTCTCTGACCTCATATACAAAGCAAAGTGCTCTTTCTAAAAGAACTTTTTTGTAATTTAATACAAAGGCAGGGATTTCATAGCAAAGGCTTATGTAAAACCGGGAGATTCTGGGTGGGAGAGCCTGCTATGATTGAAAAATATCTCAGTATCTACTGTCAACAACTCAATTTCAAGTGTATGCTGCATCAGAATTAAAGGATTAATGTTTGATATCCTGTCTCAGCTGGAAGAAAAACTAACAAGAAACTGGTTACTATATCAACTGCCAGATCTGTGAAGCAAACTGGTGAATTTAGGTGAGACCAATTCAGTGGCCTGAACATGAACTGGGAGTTCTCTTCTCCTACACAGAGCTCTGTCTGGATCTTTGTAGAGATTAGTAGGAAAAAGACACATATTTACATCAACAAGGTTCATCCATGACCAACAGATCTCTGTGAGGTTTGGGTATGTATGTATTTAAAATCTAACAGGACCTACTGGAAAATTACAAATGTATTACAGTACTTGTTCTAGCAGTTTGGCGAAAAGCATGGAAGTGAGATTACCTGAAAAAAAAAAAAGAGCCGGTATCAGGCTAGCAGGAAAAATACCTGCATGTTTGATATTACTGGCAAAAAAGAATCCAAGATCTGTTATTAATAAAAATGGCTAATCTCAAATACTTACTTAAGCTTTTCCCCTGTCAATAGAAAAGAAAATGGAAAAAAAATACATTGTAACATCTACTTAAAAGAAGTATTTTTATATGTGTACTCTATTTAGTTGGAAAAATCATTAAAAATCCAAGACACAGCAATATAACTGAGTGATGTGTTCTAATGGGCACAGCTGGTTGGTGTCACAGGGGCTGGGAGAGGTCAGCACTGCCCTTAGCAGCACTTACTGCCCTACTGCTTATAGATGTTTGGAAAGTTTCAAGGAGCTCTTTCTCCAGATTAAAAATCCTTGCACATATGAGAGAGGAGGGTGCTGCTGCTCCCAGCCATCGGGGCAGTGGAAAGCCCAAAGAAGGGAACAGGCCCAGCTGCTGCTGGTTTCCAGAGCCAGCAGTCCTGGCTGGAGCTGGCATCCCCGCTTTGCTTTCACCTCATTACTACTTGATTCCTTTACGACATTTAGGGATTGTTAACCCAGAGCCCACCCTATTTCCAAGAGGATTTTACCTAACAGAGGCTTGGTGCCCTCTGGGAAACGTAAGGAGTGAAGAGTACCAGAGACACTTCTTGTGCGCGGTGCTGGAGGGCTCAGAGATGGAGCCTCTCCCTGCCTCGGGGACCAGGCCAGGTCACAGCGCCGGGACAAGGCCTGCCTGCTCTGGGGACAAGAGACCAGGACCCCGAGCAAGCTGCAGATCTGCCCCAGGGACACTGCAGATGCTCCACACCCGCCCAGTGCCACCAGCTCCCACACCTCCCCATGAGGTCTCTCAGCCAGCGTTAGGCAAGGAGCCTCAGGTCCCCAGGGATGGGACTTGTGGATAACTTAGCCTCCACCTGAATCCCACAAACAAGACATACCAAGCTCTTACCTGGTAAAAATCCCACCAGACAATGCTTCAGGCCAGCAGCTGTTTCAGTACTCCCCTACGAGCAAATCCATGCTGAATTCTCAGCATTTTAGGAATATATTTCACTCTCTGAGCAACAAATAAGCTGAGCCCACGCAACTGGGAAACTGGAGGCAAAGCTACTTTGTGAATTTCATCTCTGTGTTTGGTCTTCTGAAACTCAAAAGGTAGCTGTGAGCAGTGGAAGCAGCAGTAGGAAGGCAGGACAACTACAGGGTTTTAATGAGGACGGGAGAAAATTGCTCCCGAAACTCGTCAGTGCTGCGGCTTTGTGCTCTTTGGACTTGCTTCAGAGCCTCTGCACAAGTCTGGGTTGAAAGCCGAGAGCTGCGGCTTAGACAAGCCCCTGGCATTGCGAGTCCCCGGGAAGATGGGCTGCAGTCACCTCCCAAACGGAACCAGGCAGCTTTTGAACGGCTCCATTATCAGTGAGCAGCAGCTGGGCACGGGCAGAAAGGCATCATTATCCAGGGGAAACCACCAGCCAGCTACGAGGTGCAGTGCTCTGGTACAAAAAGCTCAGGAAAACCGGAGCGCAAGCTCAGACACAGCAGCTCTATTACAGCACGTCTAATCCCCACCTTCTGTAACCAACAGGAGAATCCGCACTCGGACACAACCCTGGGACGGCCTCACAGTGCTGCTCTGCAATTGCCACAGGCCCGAGACCACAGGCAGCTGCCCTGGCACAGGGATGACTCCAGCCAGGTGAGACAGACCCCGAGCACCGTTTTACTGAACACCACACTGACCATCTCCCAGCTCACTCGGGCTTGGTTCAGCCTGCTGCCATGGCAGGGGGAGATCCTGCTGGTTCGGGAGTTGGGAGGAAGCACGAAGGAGTTTCTTGGAGGCTGCTGCAGAAGGCAGGACTGGGGCAGGTGCTGAAGGGGGATCACACACCCATCCCCTGCTCACTCCAAGTCACCCACGTGGCAGCTCAGCAAAGCTCTGTGGATGTCCAGGCTTCTCCCACTGCTGACGATCTGGCTGAGGCTGCAGAACCCAAACGCTGTCACCAGTTGCCCCAAAGGCAGAGCCTGGGGAGCTCAGGGAAGGATCATTGTCCACAGCAGGAAGAGAAGCTGTATGCAACACGCGCCTTCATCTCACCAAGGCCTAAAGCTCTCCTTCCTTGGGTGACTTCTCAGTCCCTCATGCAACATCCCAGGAATATTTCTGGCTCTTCTGGGTCCACAAAGGCTTTGTGAAGTCCTTGCTGTTGCCAGGGCAGGACGGCTCATAGGCAGCAGTGACTGCTCAAGGGAAACACCCAAAAAGCCCAACAGACTCAGCTACAGCTCTCTGGTTTCAGTGAAGGAAAAAAAAATAAAGGCAGGTTATTCTCTTATATCAAGGGCCATCCTGTGAGCACTTCCTAGCTTGGCTGGAAGCACAGTACAAACCCTTGTGTCCTCCATGTCCTGAAGTCTCTTTTGTGGAACAGAACAGAAATACAGATAAAAGTGAGAGCACAGGAGCCAGGTAACACAGGTGATGAAGGCAGCTTTCCTGCGGGAAGAAGCTGAAGAAGTTCAGTAGCTGAGCAGATGATGGAGACAGAGTCGTGGAGCTCCAGCTGGGTCTCCTGCTGGCATCCAGCCCACACCCCTGCAGGGCTTCATCAAGGACAGTGGGACAACACAAACAGCACATCCCTGCTTCTGGAAGCTGCCCTGAAATGCACCTTGATGTACAGAAACCCCTCTCGAGCCTGGAGACGCCCCAGGGCTTCCCTCACTGCCTACATCAGGCAACCAGTGCAAGAAACTCCCTCACCACTGCAACTCTTTTGATGGCCACTGCAAGGACTCCTTCAGCCTTTCAAGGCCTGGGGACAGCGCAGAGAACAGGCTTGGAGAGGGATGCAAGAACAGGACACGCAGAGCTCAGCCGTCCTCCTGCTTTTCCTCTTCCCTTCTAGGTGGTGGTTCCTCGATCCTGGGGAATGGTGGCAAACACCCTGGTTGCCTGCTGGTCCCCCTGCCCTGGAGTCTGCTCCTCCCACCGCGTCCCCACATCACCAGCCAGCCAAAGCCTCCTTCAAAGAAAACACGAAGCACGCAGCTAAAAGATATTCACTTACAGTTTATTTTTGCCTGAAATTATTTCACATCTCTTTGTACACAGCTACAGAACAGTAGTAGTAAACCATTGGTAAAAGCAACAGTGCTAAGGAAAATGTTGGCATATTTTTTCTTCTTTTTTTTTTTCTTCTTCTTCTTCTATCTTCCCATACTGCATCTTCATACAGTCTGGGATTTGAAGGGGGGAAAAAAAACCTGACACTACGTGAGTTAAGACTCAATTTCTGTTTCATTAAAAAAAAAAAAAAAAAAAGAGAAAAACAACATCATTTCGGATGGGGTTGACTACATAGCAACAAACTTTAAAAAAAAGAAAACAACAAAAAAACCCGAACAAAAAGCGTGGCTTTCCATTGAATAGGATTAAATATATATATATATTTATATAAAAAATTACATTGGCTGTATGTGAAACCTTGAGGTGCTGAAGAATAAAATAAAAGTGTTAAACAGAGGAAAAAACTTCTTTTTGTTTTGTTTTTGTTTGTTTTTTTTAAATAAGCAGCTCTGTACAATGAAGGCTCATTATGAAAAAAAAAAGTCAACAGCATAGTTATAAAAGAAACCACAATTTTTAAAAAATCATCTTCTAAGCAACTGTGGAATTTGAAAAATGTAGCACTCACATTTACAGACAGGTCAGAGCTATCGGATCAGCAACACCGCGATTTCCTCAGTCTCCCCAGAGGAACATGCAGAACAATGCGTGCACAGAACAGGGCAGGGAGGGGGGGCACGGGACAGGGGAGGGAATGGGGGCAGGGGGAAAAAAAAAAAAAAGCNCATTTCGGATGGGGTTGACTACATAGCAACAAACTTTAAAAAAAAGAAAACAACAAAAAAACCCGAACAAAAAGCTTGGCTTTCCATTGAATAGGATTAAATATATATATATATTTATATAAAAAATTACATTGGCTGTATGTGAAACCTTGAGGTGCTGAAGAATAAAATAAAAGTGTTAAACAGAGGAAAAAACTTCTTTTTGTTTTGTTTTTGTTTGTTTTTTTTAAATAAGCAGCTC